>BQKN01000729.1:95974-123579 GCA_022839385.1 Asparagus kiusianus | reverse complement strand
AGCAAAATAAGGGGAAAAGACCACTGGATCCGGTGGATGAGGATATTCTTTAGGAGAATATTGTGCATTTTCAAGATCAAGGACCGAGAGATTTTGAAGATCTGGAAGCTGAGTTGAAGATCTCAGGTGATCGTCCTCGTTTTACTACTGCTATCTTAAAATTTGAAGGGGAAGTTAATTCTAATTTTCAGAAGTTTAGAAACTTTGCTATAGTTTCTTTTGTTGAAGGAGGTAATATTTCCCTTGAAAGATTAGAATTGGATCTAAGAGCTTATTTTCCTATGAATAAGCATTGGGATGTGAGGCTGTTTACTAATGGTGAAGTTTTGGTAAAAATACAACCATGGAAACAAATGGATGATCTGATAAGATTGGGGGTGATCAACTTGAGATCGTGTAAAATTAAATTCAGAAGATGGAATGCTTGGGAAGGAAATGTGGTAGAAAAAAGAAAATCATGTGTGTGGATTAAGATGAAAAATGTTCCACCTCTTCTGTGGAATAAAGAATCTTTTGATTTGATGGTTAAACCTTTCGCTGATCTAGTTGAATTGGATTCATTAACCAATGCCTGTACTGAGTTTGTGGATGCTGTGATGTTGGTTTGTTGCTTAGAATATATAGATATTCCTAAAATTTTGAAGGTTGTTGTTGGAAAGAATCAATATAACATTGAAGTTTCTATCATGTCTATTATGGGTGAAGTAAATGAATGGGAAAAGAAAAAACAGAAGGTGGACCAACTGGATGATACCAATCAAAGTTCTTATCAAGACAAATGGTTTAAAGGAAGGAAGGATAGTGAAACTGGTTCTTCTTCTCTGAAAGGATCTGAGACCACTTCATGGAATGTTAAGCAAGACTTGAGGAATAATTCATGGAACTCTCCAGCTGCCAGGTTATGGGCTGATGCAAAAGTCTTCTATCAGAATAAAAAATCTGAGTGGGGAACTTAGGAAGAGAAGATAGCAAAAGATGTTGATGTGGAGCAATAACCAGAACAGGTGGTAACTGATGTGGAAGATTATTTTGAGCAGCTAATTAACCTGGGGGTTGAACAACAGCCAGAACAGATAAAGATGAATGATATTTTAGTTCTTCCTGATCAAATAATGGATAGTGGTGAAGGTAATGATGAAGAAGCTGAAAAGAATACTCATATTGAAAAGGAATTTAATATGACTCTTACCAGGGAGGATATGACAGACCTCAAAGAGGGAGAGAATTCTATTAGTGAAGAATTTCTTGCTAAGAGTGATAATAGTGAGGCTGATAAATGGTTGATTCTTCCAACGTACTCCAAAAATGAGGAAATCTCAGAGAAGGAAGAAGATATACCTATTATTCAACCTCTGAACTCTTTGCCACCCATAGAATATGAAGCTGTTCCTAATGCCACTTTTGTCAGGAGATGCTCAAGATTTGTGGATATGGAACCCATGTCTGCATTGGATAGGGCTACCTCCAGAGCTGCAATGAAAAATATCATAAAGAACACTCCAGGTGCCTCCTCTAGTGGATCAGGTGAAAAATCCTCTTCTTTGGGTTCTAATTTTGTTCCAATTCTATTTGATGCTTGTTCTAATAAGCAATTACAAAACTATGCTTCTAAATGTGCTATCATTCTTGAGCCTCAAGGGGGTTTTGATCCCCTTAAAAAAGTAAGGCAGATGGAACAGGAGAGAGCTACTTTTGAGTAGGCTCCAGTTTTGATTTGAGGAGTTTGTTTTGTTGTCTATGCTAGTAAACATGGAATGTAAGAGGATTGGGCTTGAGTTCAAAAAGATTTGGAGTTAAAGATTTTTGTCAAATGAATAAGTTTGAAATAATTTGTTTGCAAGAGACAAAGTTAGACTGTTGTTCTGACAATATTTTTAAAAGTCTGGGAGGTAACATATATGATTGGGCTTTTGTACCTTCTAATGGGGCTTCTGGTGGAATTATGGTTGGTTGGAATAACAATGTTTGGAAGAAAATTCAGGAATTGGCTGGTAAACATGTTTTGTCTGTTATGTTAAAAAATAAGAAAAATGGTTTTGTATGGACCATTTCTTCTGTATATGGTCCTCATTGTAATAAGGAGAGAGTTCTTTTTTGGAAAGAACTCAGAGATGTTAAGAATTCTTTTTCTGGTCCTTGGGTTGTGGTGGGTGATTTTAATGTCACTATTAATTCTGCAGAAAGAAAAGGGAAAACTAATCACAGAAAAGATATGAAAGAATTTAAAGAAGTGATTAATGAGTTGGAATTAATAGATAGTCCTCTTCATGGAAGAAAATTTACTTGGACAAATAAAAGAAGATCTCCTTCTATGGCTAGACTTGACAGAGTTTTCTTTAACTCTGAATGGGAAGATTTTTTTCCTTTCTCTAAACAACAAGGTCTTAGTAGCCAGTTATCTGACCATGCTCCTATTAGGTTTGACTGTGGGAAAAATCAACAGCAAGTTAAAATTTTTAGATTTGAAAAAATTTGGCTACAATCTGATGATTTTATGAAAAGTGTACCTATTTGGTGGAACTGTGCTCCTAAGAGTGAATCTGCTGCTAAAAACATGGTTGGTAAACTAAGATTTTTGAGAAAGTGTATCAAACATTGGGTGCATTTAAAGTTTTATAGTGTTAAACAAAAAAAAGAAAGTTTTGTTGGACAGTTTGTTAGAATGGGATGTTATAGAGGAGAATAGAGATTTAGAGGATGATGAAGTAATTAAAAAAATGATATTATCATTCATTTAAATGAGATTCTTCTTCAAGAGGAGCAAATGTGGAAACAAAGATCAAAAGCTCATTGGCTTAAAGAAGGAGATAATAATACTGCATATTTTTATTAAATGGCCAATGGCAGGAAGAGGAATAATTTGATTTCTTCCATCACGCATAATGATGTTGAAGTAAGTTCTGAGTTTGGTATAGCTCAGATTTTTTCAGAACATTACAATCAGATATTTGGTCAAAATGTGCCTCATAGATGTCAGCTAGATTGGAAGGGTTTATTCCCTTATGTTGATTGGGGTCCTAAGGATATTGAAATTCCTTTTCCTGAAGAAGAAGTTCATAAAGCCATTTTTGATATGAATGGTGATAAATCCCCTGGTCCTGATGGTTTTCCTGCTTTGTTTTTCCAAGTCTTTTGGGAGATTGTGAAAAAGGATATTATGAGACTTTTTGAGGAATTTTATGAAGGTAATTTGGAGATTAAGAATTAATTATGCTCATATTGTTCTTATTCCAAAGAAAAATGAGGCTATTACTGTTAATGATTTCAGACCTATCAGCCTTCTTAATGTGATTTACAAAATTATTACAAAAGTTCTGACAAACAGATTAAATCCCAAGCTTGAGTGGCTTATTGATTCAGTTCAGTCTGGTTTTATTAAGAACATACTTCTAATTGATGGTGTAGCTGCAGCTCAAGAGATTATTAATGATTGTTTTCAAAATAATAAAAAAGGAGGAATTCTTTTAAAATTAGACTTTTCAAAAGCCTATGACATGTTAGACTGGGATTTTATGTTGGAGGTCTTAAAGGCTAAAAACTTTGGTGAGAAATGGATTAATTGGGTGAATATGTGTTTAAAAGGAGGCATGTCTGCCATTAATATCAATGGTAAACCTGGAAGTTGGATTATGTCTAAAAGAGGGGTTCGTCAAGGAGATCCTTTGTCACTACTTCTTTTTGTGTTGGCGGCTGACTCTTTTACCATAATGTTGTCTTTAGCAGTTAACTCTTATCTTATTGAAGGCTTAGGCCCTGTTAATATGAGTCATAAAATTGTTTGTTTACAGTACGCAGATGATACATTGATCTTTTGTAAAAATAAAAGAGAACAGTTAATTGTGCTGAAACTGATTTTGTATTGCTTTGAGTTGGCATCTGGATTAAAGATTAATTTCAATAAGAGTGTTCTTATCACTCTTGAGAATAATGAACCTTTACAAAAGAATTTGGCTATTATGTTGAATTGTAAAAGTGAAAATTTTCCTATTACTTATCTTGGAATACCTTTAAGGCCTGGTAAGTTGAAGAAAAATGACTGGTTCTCTTTGATTGATAAGATGGAAAGGAGATTATCTTTGTGGAAAGGCAGATCTTTATCTAGAGGTGGTAGACTAGTTTTAGTTAACTCAGTTCTATCTTCTATGCCAATTTTTTGGCTTTCTTTTTTTCTTTTTCCTTCATGGATTATTGATAAAATTGATAAAATGAGGAGAAGATTCTTATGGACTGGGTCCTTGGACAACAAAAAATGCACTAATTTGGTGAAATGGGAGGAGATATGTAGACCTAGACATTGTGGTGGTCTAGGTATAATAAATTTGAGAATCATGAATAAAGCTCTTTTAGGTAAATGGCTTTGGAAATGGTTTGATGGAAAGCCTGGCATTTGGAAGCAAATTAGCTTTTACAAATACTTTGAAAAGAAAAGCTGGACAGATTACATTCATTCTGGGAGAACTACTCTATCATACTTTTGGAGGAATTTTAGTGTTAATTTTGAAAGTTTTGTATGCAGCTCTCAGGTGGAAGTTGGAAATGGAAAACATACTTTATTTTGGCTGGACAAATGGTTAGGCTCATTTACTCTGTCATCTTTATTTCCATCCTTATTTGCTATAACTTTGTATCCTTTTGCTGATATTAATAGCATGTTAAAAAAAGAGAATAATACGTGGAGATGGAATATTCAGTTTAAGAAGGAGGTTGTTGGGGTTCTTGTTCCTCAATACTGTTCTATGATGAGATTAATAAATTCCATTTGTTTAGAGCAAAAGGAGGATATAAGGAAATGGCTTTGGGAGACAAAAGGGAGCTTCACAGTGAAATCTTTCTATCAAGTTTTAATCGATGGTGGTGTAAGATATGACTGTGCAAATTTATAGCAGCTTCCCATCCCTTTAAAAGTGAAAGTGCTAATGTGGTTGGCTCTTAGACAAAGCCTAAATACAAAAGATGTTCTGGAAGAGAAAGGAGTCCTCTTGGATAAAACTTGCTGTTTATGTTCTAAATTAGAGGAGAATCATACACATCTCTTCATCAAATGTGAGTTTGTATACTCAATATGGAGATCAATTCAATTCAATTTGGAGATTGAGGAAAATTTTAGTTTAGATTCTTTGAAAGATATTTGGCTTAATTGGAAAACTGGTGATACTGAGAATTGTAAATTGAAAAGGGATGTGACCATTTGTTCTTTGGTTTGGTGCATTTGGCAAGAACATAACGATAGAATCTTTTCAAATAAAAGGAAGAAGTCCCTTGAGCTCTTGAACAAAGTTATGACCTTCGCAACTTTTTGGCTAGGTTCTGAAAAAGTGTCTGCTCGAGCTGCCAGACTGAAGGAGAGGAGGAGAAAGAGGAATGCTGATAATTTTCAAGCTGCTGGAGCAGTCAGAAGCGAAGATAGAAATGTGGAGGTGATTCAGTTAGAATGAGACTCAAAGGTGCAGTTGTGATGTTTTTTGTTTTCTAAATATAAAAACTCTGTTACAATGTGAACTGCTCTTCTTTTGGTCTTCGTTAGATCTTTTTTTGATCTTCCCTCTTTTGAACATGTACAGAGGGGTGGTGTTTTTTTCTTTGTATGTAGTTTCTGATATGGACTATAATACTCACTCTTGGTTGGGGGTGTGTATTTTATGTAACAACCACTTTTGATTAATTTAGCTGGCTGGATTACCTTTGTGGTAATCCATCCTTTTTCTCAAAAAAAAAAAAAAACAGCATCGTTCACACTTTTAGCACGTTCTAATTAAAATGGTTCTTCACTAAAAATGCTAATGCAATCTGTTATTTTTTGACTTTGAATTCAAAACTCACCATCCCCATAATTGTTCCACCAACCCAAAACATTATTCCAACAACTCAAAATATTGTTCCACCAACCCTTTTGAAGTCTATAAATAGAGGAGAGTGGTGAAAGGCTAGAACATCGAACAGAGATCCAGAACAAAAAGAAAACGAAAGAGAGAGTTGAAGAGAAAAAGCAAAAAGAGAGTTTTCTTTAAGTACTCTCTTCTTTGTACGAGTTTGGTGAGATATTAGAGTGATCTCCCTTTGTAAACTTTTTTTTTGTGATTAGTGAAATTCTCTGTTGTTCTCGGCCGTAGACATAGGTCATACTGACGAACCACATTAAATTCTTTTGTTTTGTTCTCTTTATCTTCACTTTGTTTATTCAGTGTTGTTATTACTCACTTTTGTATAAACATCTTCTGTGTCTGTTAAGCCCCCCGCTGCAACAAATTGATATCAGAGCCTAGCTTAGGGCACTATGCACTATTTTACAAATACGGTTACTGTTCACAATTAGAGTTATTGTGCTAGTAGGCTTCAAGATGTCTTCTGTAAAATAAAAAATAAAAAAAATTCAATGAGAGAAACAGCTTCAGTTTGTGGAGAGTAAAAATGAGGATTCTCCTAGTACAAGTACAACAAGGATTGTTCAAATTCTTGTTCGGAAAGGACAAGTTGTCGGAATCCATACCCGATGATGAGAAAGAAGAGCAGGAGATAAAGGTGCATAGTATCATACAGCTCTGTTTAGCCGATGAGGTCTTCCGAGAGGTTGCCAATGAAGATACTGCCGCCAACTTGTGATTCAAGTTGGAGAGCTTGTACATAACGAAATATCTAACAAACAAGCTCTACTTAAAACAACACCTCTTCACCCTTCGCATGAAGGAAGATATGCGGATTAAAGACCATTTAGATGAACTTAATACTATTCTTATGGATTTAAAAATTATTGATGTTAAAATTGATAAAGAAGATTAAGCCCTTATTTTGTTATGTTTATTACCTCATTCTTATGAGAATTTTGTTAATAATATGTTATACGGTAGAGATACACTTTCTTTAGAGGATGTCAAATCTGCATTACATTCAAAAGAATTAAGGTAAAAAGTGTCTGTCTTAGGAGGAAATGATCAAGCTGAAGGCTTGTTCACTTATGATCGTTCTGAAAAGGGTGTTGGTGGTAGAGGTAAATCTAAAAATATGTCTAGATTAAAATCCAAGCAAAGAAAAAATACTGAATGTTATTACTGTCACAAGTATGGGCATATAAAACCTAATTGTCCAACGCTCAAAGTAAAGGATAATTCACAGTCGAAGTTTGGGGAGGTGAAATATTTAGTTGCCACTATAACTGAAGAGTCTTCTAGTTCACATGAAGTTATTTCAGTTAGTATTAATATTCATTCACAAGATGAGTGAGTTCTTAATTCGTGCTGTTCCTATCATATGTGTCCACATATAGATTGCTTTGTCACATATCAATCTGTTGATGGTAACCCATGATAATATTGTTATAACATTGAGCAATGTCCGGTATATACCAGAGTAAAAGAAGAACCTTATTTCTTTAGGCACTCTTGACTCAAATGGTTTTAAGTTTTCGACTGAAGGTGTAATTTTGAGAGTTAGTAAAAGCTCTCTTGTTGTGATGGAAGGAAAGAAGGTAAATACCATCTATATCCTTGAAGGCAATATAGTTACAGTGCTGCAGCAGTGTCATCCTCAAAGGATTCAGATTCTGACACTACACGTTTGTAGCATATGTGGTTAGGGCATATGAGTGAGAGAGGACTAGATATATTGAACAAATAAAATCTGCTTTGTGGTCAGAAAACTAGTAAGCTAAACTTCTGTGAGCATTATATTTTCAGCAAACACTATTGTATCTCCTTTAGTATCGGTGTCCACAGAACTAAAGATACTTTAGATTATATTCATTCAGATGTTTTGGGTCCCTCTCAGGTTCCATCAAAAGATAGAGTTCGTTTTCTGCTAACATTAATTGATGATTATTCTAAAAAAATTAGGGTGTATCCTTTGAAACATAAGAGTGATTTGTTTACAACCTTTAAACAATAGAATGTTATGATTGAGAAGCAAACATGAAAGAAAGTGAAGCGCCTCAAAACCGATAATGGAATGGAGTTTTGTTCCGCAGAGTTTGACCAATTTTGCAAGAATGAAGGTATTGTACGTCATCGTACAGTTCAACATACACCACAGCAAAATAGAGTTGCAGAAAGGATGAACAAAACACTTTTGGAGAGAGCTCGATGCATGCCCTCTAATGTCGGTTTGTCAAAAGACTTTTGGGCTGATGCAGTCAATACAACTTACTATTTGACAAATAGATCTAAACAGATCTCCTTCTACAACAATTAATTTTAAGACTCCATAAGAGGTATAGTCTGGTGCCCCTGCTAATTATTCTCATTTAGAGTATTTGGTTGCTCTGCTTATTTTCATGTTAATGACCGTAAGCTTGAACCCAGAGCAAAGAAAGCTATCTTTCTAGGATACGCTACTAAGGTGAAGAGATATAAATTGTGGTGTTTTGATCCCAAATCACCTAACTTTATTATTAGTAGGGATGTTACTTTTGATAAAAAATCAATGTTTCACCCGAGAAAAGAGTTTGTTATTGATACCACAGGTACTAAAAAGGAGTCTATCAAGCAGATGAAGCTATGAAGCTAGAAAGCTCAATTTTAAAGAGAGTGCTTGAGGGGCGCTCATGTTGAACCAGTTGACACTGTGAAAAGTTCAACTTCAGATGCTGATACAACGCAAGAGCAACAGTACAGTATTGCTACCGGGAGAACAAAAAGACATATCTAACATCCTCAATGCTATGCAGACATGTCTGCTTACACTTTGAGTATAACAGAATCGATTGAGATTCCAGAGCCTTCTACATACAATGAGACTATTAATGGCAATGAGGCTACAGGTTGGACATTCCGATGACTGAAGAGATGAAGTTTCTTAACAAGAGCCAAACATGAGAGTTGGTGAAGCTACCAAGGGGACAAAAGATCATTGGTTGTAAATGGATATTCAGAAGAAAAAAAACTTTGAATACAAACTCTGTAAGATACAAGGCATGCTTGGTAGCTAAAGACTACTGTCAAACCGAAGGTGTGGACTTCAATGAAGTATTCTCTCCTGATGTAAAACACACCTCAATACGCGTGTTGCTTGCTATGGTTGCTCATTTAATTTGGAGCTTGGGTAACTTTATGTGAAGACGCCTTTTCTACATGGCGAGCTTGAAGGGCATATCTTTATACATCAACCAGAGGGTCTCGTTGTTAAAGGTAAAAAAGATCATGTGTATAGGTTGAAGAAATCTCTTTATGGCTTGAAACAGTCTCCGAGAATGGTATTTAAGATTTGATACTTTCATGTTTGAGTATGGTTACTCTAGGAGTAAATATGATAGTTGTGTTTATCATAAAAACTCAATGATGATTCTTTCATATATTGGTTTATATTTGGGCAGGAACACAAACTCAGATTGCAGAATACTTGGTTATTCTCATTCAGATTATGCAGACGATTTGGATAAGAGACAATTCCTGACAGTTTATATATTCACTCTTTCAGGTAATTCCATTAGTTGAAAAGCGACTCTGCAGTCGACAATTGCTTTGTCTATCACAGAGGCAGAGTATATGACAGTGACAGAAGCAGTGAAAGAAGCCATTTGGTTAGATGTTTGGTTGAAGATCTCAGCTTACACCAAAATTTTACTACGGTATTTTGTGACAGCTAGAGTGATGTATATTTGACGAAGCATTAGATGTATCATGAAAGAACCAAATATATAGATGTCGGGTATCATTTTATCAGAGAAATTAAAGTCATTAAAATTAAAAAAATTGGTACTGCAAATAATCTAACAGATATAATGACGAAGCTCGTACCTTCACGCAAGTTCGAGCATTGTCTCGAATTGCTGTGAGTTCAACAAAGCGGATGTTAAGCCCGTAAAGGGCTTCTAGCGAGACGACAGGAGTGAATAGAAGATCTTCATATTCAAAGTTAATGTGGAGATTTCTTATTTTTTGACTTTGAATTCAAAACTCACCAACCCTATTACTGTTCCACCAACCCAAAACACTGTTCCACCAACCCTTTTGAAGGTTATAAATAGAATAGTGGTGAAAGGTTAGAGCATCGAACAAAGATCCAGAACAGAAGGAAAAAGAAAGAGTTGAAGAGAAAAAGCAAAAAGAGTTCGTCTCTTCTTTGTGTGAGTTTGGTGAGATATTACAGTGATCTCCCTTTGTAATATTCTCTTTCGTGATTAGTAAAGTTCTCTGCTGTTCTCGCCCGTGGACGTAGGTCATACTGATCGAACCACGTTAAATCCTTGTGTGTTGTTCTCTTTGCCTTCACTGTGTTTATTCAGTGTTGTTATTATTCACTTTTGTATAGACATCTTCTGTGTCTGTGAAGCCCCCCATTGTAACATCATCAAATGACGCATGCAGATTACGCCTGAATGTGTCGAAGGGATTACTGTCTGTTTGGTTATTGAAACTCTATTTGAAGAAAATAAATAGTTATACAGATAATCATGTACAAATGTACCCACAAGCTTTTTCTACAATCTTGTATGGCCTTGAGATACTTTGGATGAAAATCTTGATTGTTATTATCCATTTTTGTATAAACATCTTCTGTGTCTGTAAAGCCTCACGTTGTAACATAATCAAATGACGCATGCAGATCACGCTGACTGTGTTGAAGGGATTACTATCTGTTTGGTTATTGAAACTCTATTTGAAGAAAATAAACAGATATATAGATAATCATGTACAAATGTACCCACAAACTTTTTCTACAATCTTGCATGGCCTTGAGATACTTTGGATGAAAATCTCCTCGCCCACTTATTTCTCGACAACTAAACAAACCCCAAACTTCCCCTTAAATTACCATAACATCACCATCCACCCTCTTCACAAGACATCCATATCAACCAAAATATAAGAGCCTTACTGTCTATCTATAACCAAAAGGACCACTGAACTTATTTGAGCTGAACAGTATAATCATATATGAATCCTCTACTTTGTTTTGTTGAACTTATTGTATCTTCTGCTAATTTTCTATGTGTAACACACACTTGTGCAGAGGGATCTAGCATAAGTTAGAAAAGAAAGGTTATACATTTCAGTAACCGGCGAAAGATAAGTGTATCCTTTGGCAGAACAGAAATTTGTTACTTGTAACGGGAGAGGTTGCACATTTAACCAATAAATAACAAATACGAACTCCCCATTTAAGGAACAAAACAGTAAAATGAAAAAGTGAACATGATGTGAATTATATAAAATTTATATTCAGAAAAAGTAGAAAAGTAGTAACCTGTATTGAAGTTTTTGAAGGCAATTCTCAGTTTTAGGTCTTCAAATATGGGATCCTGGGTGATGAGGGATCAAAAGTTAGAGCTCAAACTACTTCACTTATGCTGCCTCTGAAAGATACAGATATAACCAAAAGTTATAATGTGAATACAGTGATATTGAAACATAGAAGGTGAACCACAAACACACCTTACAGGAACTTTAATAATTGAGCTCAGGCACACTTTAAAATCATACATATAGACTCAACCCAACATCTTAGTGCAGTTATCACAGGGACTGGATCCATATTTACAGACATCTCTGTTGAAGCATTCTCCAAAATGATCCAAAAGTGCTTGCCTCCTGCACTCAGTCTAAGATATAGATTTATTTAATTCATATAAAAATGGGAAAACGGGAGACAAGAAATCATAACGGGAATATGTAGTAATTGTGAGGCACATCAGCATGGCACTAAGCAAAATACGAAATTATGAGGTACCTTCAGTTCACAATATCCCTGCATTTTCTTTGCTTGGGTCATAGCTGCCTTAAAGCTTTCGCTTCTAGAACCTTGTCCACTACGTAGCATGCACACAACTCGACTAAAATCTTTCTTCTGGTAAAGTGCAATGCATGCTGCTGGTAGACCGTCTCTTCCTGCTCTCCCTGATTCTTGGTAATAGCTTTCGATTGATTTAGACAAGGTGTTGTGGATTACAAACCTCTGCAAAGTTGAAGTATTAATAACTGCATACCATAAAACCTCTAAGGAACTATATGCAGCTTGTAGTTATAAGAATAACAGAAGCAGAAAGTGCAAGTTCTAGCAAGACTCACAACATCAGCTTTGTCTATTCCCATTCCAAATGCAATTGTCGCACAAACAACATGAACTTCTCCGGTATGCCATTTCTTTTGAACAGAAACTCTCTGACGAGCGGCTAAACCAGCATGATAATATACCGTTTTCACCTTACACTTCTGATTTAAATAATTAGAGACTTCCACGCACTCACTTTTCGAGAGGCAATATACTATTCCACACATGTTCTTGAATCTCTCTTTCAGCAGCTGTCCAAGCTGCTTCAATGGATCTTTGCATTTCCCCACGACTTCATACTTCAGGTTAGGCCTATCAAAACTCGTCTCCAGAACAAGAGCATCTGGTATTTTCAGGGTATTCAAGATGTCCTGCATATGTAAATCAAATTTAAAAACTTCATTTCTGCTCGAAAGAATAATGGAGAAGAAATGTCAAATACTACCTTTCGGACGGTGTGGGTTGCAGTTGCAGTTAAGGCCATTATAGGAACTTGATAAAAATTCTGCTTAAGGCATCCAAGGGCTCTATAATCTGGACGAAAATCATGGCCCCATTGACTGTGAATCACAATATTGTAAAGTAAAATTTAGAGACTTCGTACTAATTTCTAAAATTTTCATTAACTCCCTGGCAATGTTAACAATCTAGACCAAGACTGTTAAAACACCTAGCATTGGAAATACCTTACCTTACACAATGTGCTTCGTCAATCACAAACCTTGCTAGTAGACCCTGAAAGATAGTAACTATCATTAGACCCTTCTCTCCAGCAATACCTCAAATGATTAATATTACAATCATAAAGAAAGATGAAGTGCATTCAGAAGTTTAAGAAGCGTAACAGCTACCTTCTGATGAAGACATCGTAAGGTTTCCATAAATGAAAAATTTGCAGCTATTCTTTCAGGAGTGACATACAAGAGCTTGCAGGATGGTGCATCTTTCCTGTCAATGAACAACAAATGAAAAAAGGAATCTTCCTAGGCCTGAAGTTATTGCATTACAATCCCACAACTTTGGACTTCTTTAGGCTTTAGAAAAAGAACTTGGAAGAGAGGTAAAGGACTTGCTTGTAATGGAGGTCACACGTTCATGCTGTTTTTGAATGCATTTGCATTCATCATAGCCAATGCTTTTATTGAGGAAAAAAAGGAAAAGCATATAATATAACCCTTCAAAGCGCACACAATGGGATGCTTTCTTTTATAGAAATTATACAATGCTCTTATTAGAATGAAAAAGAAAAAGAACATATAATAGATTCCCCACCTCAGTTCTCTCATGACAGCCGATGCCTGTGAAGTAGTTTGTTGAGAGTTTAGAAATGTTGCTGGTATGCCGTACTTCATGTTCAGCGTAATGATCTGATCCTGAATCAGTGAGAGTAAGGGGCATACTACAATGGTTACACCTGGATGGAGAATTGAAGGGAGCTGAAATGAAATGATAGAATCAGTGAAACTGTCAACTGATATATGATGGAGCTGCAATTTATTATAAGATTTGCCTTTCAAATGCAAGAATACATTTTAGATTTATTTAAAAAATATATGATATCTGAGCAGAATAAGGCAACTATTTTCCAGGAATTGTGCAGACTTAAATGATAATATAAGAAATGATTTTTGGATTCTTAATTGCCAGAAATTTTGTTAACCTTATCATCTTAGACATTTTACTGCATATGTGCTGCTGTTTCTCATTAAACATGTGTCTTCACTTGCTCGATTAATTCTTCTCTCGAATTGAATGGAAAACTGTGTTCAAGATCTCTAGCAACTTGGAGACAAAGTGTTTACTTAAATATGCAGAAAAAGACTACAAAACCAAATCATATCAATTAAACATTATTCTCAATTTTAGGGGCATGTTCCAATTATCAGGTTTGTTAATAACAAAGTTATGTCAAGTTATTCCTAACCCTATTTGTCACATGTTTTCTCTTGATTAATATGGATAGCATCCATATCTGAACAGTTTGCAGATACACTCAAAGCATGTATAAAACAAAATGCCATGTGTACTTTTCTAAAGACTACCACTACATTAACAGAGAGAATGCGACCTGGTAACATAAACTTTTGCCTCCACCAGTGGGCATAAGAACAAAGCAATCTCTATTCTCAGTAGCTGCCTTACAAGCTTGATACTGCAGTGTTCGAAACGTCATATTACCAAATACTACCACATTAGCCAATTCAATGTCATCCATAGCCTGCAGCTCATTGTATCCTAGTCTCCCATGACCATCTTTCATTGCATCGTTGCATAGATCACCATTAGAACGTGATGGAATTGCTCCTTGTTTATTGACACTTTCATACACCTTCAAATAATGAATAAAATATGCTTAGATGGCAAGGCATAATTTATGAACAAAGTCAAAATACCAGAGTCAGATATAACTAGTTATATCTGACATATGAATAATCATCAAGGCCAATGCTCATCCTTTCGGTAAGATGCTCTCCGAGTGCCAGATGACAGATAACAAATGTGTCCTAGTCCTACTGTCCTAGTAAACTTCAAAGTTCCATTTTGCTGCTTACCAGCACTATCAATTGTTTGATATTTGAACAATATACAAATGCATATGACTAGCACGAAAGGTGAAAAAATGTTCCTAGATAATTATTTCACAATTAAAGGAAAATACATTGTGTAGCTTCTGAATACCCATTCCACAACACATGGGTAGAAAGGGTAGTTGTATGTGGAACAAAAAGATGCTAGTTGCTGGCGCAAGACTTAACAAGTATTTGGAAATTGTCACTCAGAAAACTGAAGCACAGAACCTGAAGTCTATGTCTCAACTTCAGAACCAATCTTTACTGGAAGAAATTACTCATACATCTTGGAATGATCCAAAGGCAGCTAAGTTGCAGGCTTGCAGCAGTTCTCCCTTGACTCCAGCTCTGTTTGTATTGCAAAGGTAAGTAAGGACTTGATCACGCCACCAATAAACCAGCAACCATTAATTATTCAAGTTTATCTTGTTATGTCGAACACTTAGACATCCATGTCCTATTACTCAGATATTTCTCATGTAATTATCAAGCAGAAAAATAGGACATCACTGTTGTCAAAGAATAGAAAGTCTAGCTACATGGATGTACATGTGAAGAAAAAGTTGTAAACAAGTGTTACATTGCTCCCATAATCATCCAAACTCATGTCACGCTTTGCTTACATTGTGGTTTAAATAGAGAAAAGCCAAAGGCCCAAGAACAACTAGTGCTAGCATTTTGGTAGTGGATTTAAGCCAACCTGTTCTTGGTGGGTCCCACGGCTTGCACGCGCCAACAGGGCCCATGGGTCCGGGGTGTGACAAAATGGTATCAGAGCAGGTTGCTAGCCAGAAGTGTGGAACTAAGTGCTATGCAATACTAAGTGCTACACCGCAATGGAAGTGTGGATATGGTGGGAGCCATCTCTAGAACTCGTAGGAGCCACCTCTAGAATCCACATCGCCTGACAGTGACACTGGGATGTGCCAATTGTCATGTCGTGACGACGAGGACGTCGTCTTTATAAGGTGGGGTGATTGTGATACCCGCACACTTTAGTCCCATATAGACTAGCGTGAAGAAAATTTTATGGTTTAACTAGAGAAAAGCCAAGACTCAAGGGTAACTAAGTGCCAGCAATTTGGCAAGTAGATGTTAGCCAACATCGAGTTGCTCTCTGTGAGTCTCACGGCTTTCACGTGCCAACAGGGCCCATGGGCCCAGGGTGTGACATTACCTATGTCAATGTAACGAGATAGATAAACAAGTAGTGCCAAAAGAGCTTCTTGATCCTCTAAGGATGTCATTGCTATTTTATACTATGTATGTATGTATGCACATATGTATATTCCTATCATGTATCATGTTTAAGAGTTCTTGTGTTGGACACGAGTAAAAGCCTGCTAACATATAAAACCTGTTACCAAACTACATATGAAGAATAAAACCAAGAGGGGCTTGGTTGTTTGCAGGGATCAAAAGATAACTGGTGCAAGGGGCAAAAGGTCAAAGATCCAAGGCTGGCTACTGCTAAAAAGAGGAATATTCTCCCCAAAATGGGATAGGAGGTAGAATTTCCATGTTCACCCTAAAAAAAATACAAAAAAAGAATATAAAAGATGGTTGAAGACCAAGGCAAGAACAATGGCCACTTACTGTTGAGATTAAGGGTTGTTTGCTCGCACGCTGAGGGGCACTTCTATCATGTTTCCTACTAGTATTAAAGGGATGACCATCCTTTTGGCTCAAGATTTCCAAATCTGAATCATCATCAACAACAAAGGAAGTCGATGCCTTCAAAGCTTCATCCATTGAATGCCCATGTAAATCTTCCTTTCCGATGTCAGAACTGCCAAATGAAGACCCATTCTCTATACCATGATTATTGGCTACCTTCTTTTCTATAATTTTACTTAACGCACCGCAAGCTTCAGATTCAATAGCTTCCAGATCTTCCCATTCCTCAGTGTCTTGCATAGCATCAGCAAGTGCAGCAAGAAAATCATCACCACAGTGCTCCACAGTGACAAAATTTTTACCATCCTCACCTGAACCAAGAGATGAAGTGAGTGATCAGAATCACTCTATTAGTTAATGAAAAATGAGAGAGAGACGAATTTAAATACCTACCTCTTCTTTGGGTTAATGTTATTACTTTAGCTAGTGAAAACTTCACTGTAATGCAGCTCTGGCTTAAAGAATGCTCATCCTAAAATTTAATCTAGGGCTAATTTTTACATGAAATAGATTAGTCATTCTCATTTATAACAGACTGCAATCTCTTCAAAATGCAATATTTTTTCTTCCTCTTTCAACTTGAAAAGGGATCTGATGTGAATGTTCATGACGTACGTCCTGAGGACCATATAACTAGCATATCTGTACTTAAAGGCTCATAATATCAGAATATAGATGTACCATTGTGAGTATCAAATATGAAACAATCTTAAGCCACACAAGTGTTCCAAGTAAATCCTCGACCAAGCCTAGCCATAGATATCATGTGAGCTCTCTGAAAATTCAAATCATAACTCAAGGCTCCCATCACTGTAAGAAAATAACTCATCATGGTGAGTAAGATAAACCACGTTGCAGACTGCATGTAGAAATGAATTCCTCCGTCTAAAATTCAAGAGTTTAAAATTGTATCTACCCAAGTGTAATCCCAAAAGGATTTGAATTTTAGTAAAACAACATAACTCCATCTCAATGATGACTTAAAACACACTTCAAACAAGTGTCCTACAATTTTTCAGCTTGATTATATGATCATATCATATAAACATTGCCTGCTTGAACCCAATAATTTTATCGGTAAAATATAACAACTATAACAAGTACCAAACATTGTCGAACAACACTAGCAAAAAATATATATATGATAAATAAAAAATAAAAATAAAAATTCCCACTATGGATAGTCAAGACATCATACTATCAAAGTGAACACAAAACTATTCAAAATTTTGCTTTGCTATCATGTATTAAGATTGTGAGATGCATTAATTGTATTTTTTTTAAAACAAGCTCAAAATTTAATAAACTAAATAAACCATTAACTGCAACCATTTCAACGTCAAATTCATCCCAATCGAACATCAAGATCGTATCTTTAGGCCCTGGTATGCTTCTAAATTAGAACCTAGTACATTTTCAGTGTCCATTTACATAATCAATCTCAAACTAAAGGAAATTCGAAACTTCGAAGTTGAAAGGGGGTGTGATTGAGAAATATTAGGGTTTTGATTGAGCTCATTACCATAGAGATCGACAAGGCGATCTAAGCATTGATTCGCGAACTCCTCATCGAATCCGAACTCGATTGCTAAGCTGAGAAGACGAACTCTTTCTAACTCCATTTTGATCTCTCCCTCTCTCTCTCTCTCTCCCTCTCTCCCTCTCTCTAAAATAAAAGCGGCGCGTTGAAGCGCGGGAAAAACTAAACACAAGCCGAAACTTGGACCGCGTCGGTTCAACTGAACCGGCGCATGTACTCTTTTTCCGCGTTTTTATTATACCCTTTATTTACTTTTGAAATAAAGCCAATATTCTAACTTATAACCTTTCACTTATTAAATTTCTCCAGAAAATATCAACAAATAAGATTGTAAGTCCTAAATTAATTTCCATTTTTAACGCAACTTCTATAGTACCAGTTAGGGGTGCTAAACCGGTATCCATATCCGAGGAAATATCCGCAATCGTATGCGATAGGATGCGGATATAATTACTCAACTCTATAACCGATAGGATATGGTTACGGATATGTTTTTATAGTGAAATATCTGTATCCGTATCTCGTATAAGTTACAATTTTAGTTCCAACCACATTTATTTATTTATTTTATTTTATTATTTATTTGTTTATTTTGCTTCGAGGCAAATCCTTATTGTATTGGCTTGCTGTAAAACATTAACTAATAACAACATATATTTCCTTCCAGTTTATATTTCTTTAAGCTCTTTATTATAAAAAGGAAGGGAAGAGACCCCATTGCTTTTACCTATAAAGCTTCCATATCATTATCAGGGCATTACATTCTGTTTCGACCTTTACATAACTACCACATACGCATACATTCACAAACAAATTGCTACACAAAGTAAGTTACATGCTAACAATAATCAGAACTACCGACCCAAAGATCAACCATTGTTGCTATCAGCAGCTGTGACCTTACTAAGCCTACTGGGTGCAGATTTGCCCGAAACCCTCCTCCCAAATCGACGCTTGTACGATCCATACAATGCTCGTTGGGCCACGACTCCCGAGTAATTTGCTGCTGTTGTCGTCGCCGCCACGTTGCTGTTCTGTGACCCACTGCTGGCGCTGTTGTTACCCTTCTGATTTCCCTCGTTAGATGACTCAGCGCTGTTATTCATTTTCTCTTGGTTTTTTGTTTTTTTTCTCGGTTGAAACTGGGTTGAATCGCTGCAGAGATTTATATACAGTGATAAAAGTTGAGGAATCGAGAGAAGAGGACAAAGGAGATGACCGAAAGCCAGCCGCCAAGATGTTATCTTGATGAATTCTGGTGCATTCTTTGGATGTCTTGGAAGATAAGAAAGTATACCAGCAGAAAGGAGGAAAAAGGTTGCTGCCCGTAAAGGACCTACAAGGAGAAAGGCCCAGATTAGTGCTCAAAAGTGGAAAACTTTAGGAGAGGGATATTTTAGGCACAGGGAATAATAGGTAGTTTATAGAGTGTCATTTCGCTTTTCGACTTTCTGGCTGATCTTGTTTTCAGGATAGCTCCATACAAATTCTTTGACGAACTTCAAGTTCTTTGATGAACTTTGACTGATCTTGTTTTCAGGATAGTTCCATACAAATTCTTTGACGAATTTTCAGGATAGCTCCATACAAATTCTCTAGAATCAAACAAGCTTATTATGAGCAAGGATGTCATGGATGATGTCCACAAAATTGTCAAAGCAAAATATTTTGTGTTTACGGAATATTTGATGAATTTCTGTATATCTGGTTCATACATACAAGCAAGAAAGGCTAACAACTGTTTGATGCACAGAAGTTTTGAGTATGTAACATGTAATAGTAATACGATATTCAATACATGTCAAAGCACTCCTAGCAATAGAAAAATATCTGGAACATACATTTGGAAGAATATTATTTACAGGTGAGCCGTAGTGAATTTTGCTTTACCTTGGTAAGCTTACAGCTTTAAGTATATGCCTTTCTTATGGAGGAAACCAGCAACAACACACCAGAAGAGAATCTCTAGCAGAACAAAAGCGAGCGTGCCCCACCTTTCGGAGTGGAATATGGTTTGGAGCAAAGATTCTGTCATGTTCACCTACAGAAGAATATTTTATTTCATGAGAAATGCCGGTCAGTGTGATAAGATATTTTTTTAAGGATAGTCATGTCCAAGATTGGTCAACTAATGATTTTCTCTCCTAGAATGATGTATCAGTCAATGGTGTGACCACCACTTTCTAAAAGACTGGTCAACTAATGATTTTCCCTCCTAGAATGATGTATCAGTCATGATATGATAACCACTTTCTAAAGATTAGTCAACAAGTGATTTTCCCCCTTGGATTGTTGCATCTGTCATAGTAGTCCCCCAAATAATGACATCTTTGAGGTTGAGAAAATCAAGAGTGATGCAGGGAGAATGAAGCATCAACTTCATACTTTTTTTTATCTCAAAAAACCACTAAAATGATTAGCATGGAAAAAAGAAAAAGAAAGGAAAAACCAATTAGACCATCTAAATGCAACAAAGCAGGAAGCACTAGTACTGGATACATACTGATTCTGGAGACAACTGAGCAACACAGAGCCTTATTCATAAGCATATTACAAATATTTACAGGTATGAAAGTTATGATCCAGATCGAACACTATACAAACTTCAAACCCTATAATGAGCTTGGAAGAATTTTTTTTAAGAGCATTTAATAGATATTATTATAAAAGTACTGTTGCCAGCATTCTAAGCAATTTATGTAAACTCCAGAAACTCTTTTCACAATAAGGTAGAGCTAGGGGGGCTAATATCGGGGAATATCTATGAAGAGAAAAAAGATAACAAGGGAGGGGAATATACCAGGTTATTTTCAGGGGAACGCCAATAGAATCCTTGGATAGCTGCCGGAAATAGCTCGCATGCAGCTAGCATATAAACAACAAGCGCATTCATTCCCATCCATTGAAGTAACCGGAATGGCTTTCCAAGGCATTTGACATCAATCTGCATGCAACATGAATATGAAGTGCGTAAATTATATTGAACTGGTGTAATATAACAACATATCAAGTTTAACCTATAGAATTTAGAATTTGTAGTTGAAATTTTGGTTCTTCTATTTTATACATTCTTAAGACAACGGTAGGGTGACAAATATACCAAATTAAGGGACTAAACTTTTGGTTGTTTCCCGCCGCTGATTAGACAAAGGTAGATAATTCTTTTAACCAAGATCCTGATCCAAAATCTTAATTATATTATTAAAGTTTTAAGTTCGCTTGACTGAACATTTTTTAACCCAGCACCCGGAAGCTTTAGCTTTTGGGTAACTAGTCACTTAATTTGATATCAGAGCACCAATTCAAAAGGCCCTCCTTTTCAACCTTACAATTGGGTCTAGAAAAGGGACTTATTTTCCCCTCATTTGTTTCGTCTTTACAAGAGAGCCTTGTTTACGCGGAAGGCGTTTACATGTGGGCAAAAGGCCCGACTTTAAGAGTAGTCCTATGGTCGAGTTCCACTTTATCCAAAAGCCCAAGCCCATAAGTATTCAGCCTAGAGCTGTTTTACACCATAATATTCACATCTTCACTCCCCGTCATGTGGAAGGAAATGCAGGCTGCTTTACACGGAGAAGACAACAGAAAAAGGAAAATTGTTATCTGAACCTAGGATATTTTACTTGCCCTGCCCTTTTACCATATTACTAACCAGTTTACCCTAAAGGATGAGGTCATCATTGGGTTTCTTAATAAAGCCACAGCCAACAATATCGAACAATAACTGAACATAACTTGCACAGACCTTTCATGAAGATTTAGCATAGAGTTGGTTGATAAAAAATAACAAAGGTCAAACATGAGAACACTCATAAGCAGCTGGAGAACAGTAAAATAACAAACATAATTAAAAAAATAGAGAGAGAGAGAGAGAGAGAGAGAGAGAGAGAGAGAGAGAGAGGAATCAAAAGTAAATCTAGGGAAAATGGTGATATATGCTTTAGGTCAGCCTGCATAAAACTACTTATATAAGATTACCTTTCCTGGACTTGTGAGGTGGAGTCGAATGCAATCACCCACTTACCAACCGTAACATTTTCATGAGTTAGTATTAGGGTTAGGCTCAACTAACACTTTTTTTTGGGGGGGTGGGGGGTGGGTGGGGGGTGGTAGGTCAGTGGGTGGTTTAAGTTTCTTCCCCCGAGAAAGCTTGTTGCCTTTAGATCTTGCTATTATGATCATTTCAGACACAAAACACCAATGATGCAAAAGCATTTGACCCTGGACCTTGTTGCTCCACCAATTATGATCCTATATCACAGCTATTGTATTTATCTATCTTTGTTATATATTCAAAAATCAAGAGATTGAAACAAATCAAACACTAGAATGGTGATAAGTATATTCACTGCAAATAGTACAGAATGAATACGATTTGTATCTTATAACCCAATTTATCAAAATGATTATTATTATCAAACTCACTGTGTAATATATTAGAGTTAGGAGAAAACCAGACGCTCCTGTTGTAAGCAGCATGTAGCTGAATGTGTACAATGGCTTACTCAAAGGCATCCCTGGAAGAAGTGACGAATGCTGGTAAATGAATAATTGTACGAGTTCTCTATAAAACTGAAAGTATAAAGTCATCTCTGTTAAATAATTTACTATACCTAATGCCTGCACCAATATTCCACAGAGTGAAAGTAATAAAGAACTTGCAAACCATAGAAGCATTCTCCATTTGTGGCTCTGCCACAGGGAAAGAAAGAATTTAGCAAAAGCACAACATCTGACAGGCACTTTACACATCAGCAATTAGGAAGTTGTACCTTTAAATGTACAATTAAGTGTCCAAAATGTAAACCAGCAAAACATGTTACAGCAGCCATCACTGAACTGATCGTTGGTGAGAAAATGCAATATCAGCACTTCAACTTATAACGAACCAGAAGAAAACATAATTATCTGAAATAATCATAAACTACACTACCATCCAAAGTGTTCACCAAGTATTTTCCTATAAAGCAGATAAATAAACATACAAGGGAACCGTGAATACAAATTGGTGTGCTCAGATGATTTTCAGAAGATTTTAAATAGGCACTAACTTCTACTAGTAACTGAATGTCAATTAGCATTGTAATAGCATTCTAAATAAGAAATGCAAGTTATCATGATATATAACTCACTGACCTCAGGATACCTTCAGGCTCAAATGGAGCTACACACCAATCTGGTGCATTTGGTGGCAGGGGTCCATAATCAGGAGAATTAATACTGCATTCCTGCCAAAATGAAAGAAAATTTTATGCTAATGGTTTAAACGCACTGCCATCAAGACAAAAGAACATTTCCATGATTAAAGAACAGTATTAAATTACCTTGGTTCTTTTGTAAACTGGATTTTTATAGAGGTGTTTTTCACCAAGGAGGAGTCGATCTACAAAACCAACAGCATTGCAAGCAGGCTCGAGGCTACCACTTACTCCACACTGGACCTGCAGTAAGAAGCAACATGTAAAATCTTGATGGCAAAAGGTCAGCAGTGAAAATAATCTCATATGACTCGGAAGTTACATAATTACAGTGAAACTCCAGAGAATGCATACGTCTCAAGTGGCATCAAAATGTGTGCACTATATATACAGACACACACGCACGCACCCCCACACACGCACGCATGCACACCCCCACGCACGCATGCATGCATAAACATGCGCGCGTGCGCGCACACATGTATAATGTAAAGACTAGAGCTTAGACACATCTTTTGCTATAATGCAAAGCCTAGATCCTAGATGATGGTTCTAACCAAGATTAACTGCGATCTTATCTCTTCTCCTAGCTGGTGCATTTAATGGCCTCCATTGTACATGACAAAACCACGATTCTCTCTCAATTGTATCTTCAATAGAAGCAATACCACTAACATACTATGAATGCACTCATTTCTTACCCTTATCTACTAGTGTACATCCAACGTATATGTTAACATTTTCCTTTCTGTTGCACTTGTTGTTTCTTAATTGCCCAACATTCTAATCCAAATAGTTATGTGAATGCACGGAGAAGCTTGCAATAAATTAGAGAAATGTATGCCGATGGATAGAGATCATATGAAACTCCTTTAAAGAAAGGAAGCCATAACTAAGTTAGGCTTGATATGCACCATAGTTTCATCCTGACACTATTTACTTGAAATTCAAGCAGTCACAGGTAAGAGCGGTCAATACGCAGTCAGCAAAAAGAAAAATGATAGTTGAGTGCATGACTTACAGCTTCACCAAGCCCGGAGCTTGCAATGGATAAGGTTGGATTATTGCTTGGGAACTGGAACACCCAGTCAGGCACATAGAGACCATACAGTAGGCCAATATATACAGATGAAAGCAAGATGGCAACCATCCTTCACAAACAACAGGTATTAGAGCATTATTATGAAAAGATAATACCATAATATATTTATAAATATATTTTCCATGCAAAGCAGGATCGCCACAATCAACCAGTGCTGGCACATGATTACAGCATGTAGTTTGTGTCATTCATCTGTAATGAATTCCAGCCAGGATACGAGTAGGAGGACATGAACAACATGTGTCTTTGGTCATTCATATATAATGAATTCAAGCTAGGATACCAGTAATTGGACATGAATTACAGACTGTGTCTTGTACCATTCATCTATAATGAACTCTAGCTTGAACTTCCATAAAATCAGTTGACAAATGCCAAAAAGAACTTGTGGTTCATTGAGTTTTTAAAATTATATCTATTGACAGAATTTAACATCTAATTCGCATCTGGAGCCTGAATGTTGAGTCACATTGTGGAATTGAACAACCTCCAATCCAGCTTCAACTCCCCAAGCCACTTTAACTCCTGCTATCATCAATTCATGTCTGTGAACCACAGTTTTTGCACCTTCCACCAGAATATTGAATGTTCCATTACAGTGTAGACTACAGAAGTGTGATATTTTCATTCAGATCAAATTAAACTTTTGATAGATCATGATACTTATAAGAATAACAAGCATACATAAAGATCAACATTTACAGCATTATTAAAGAAAATATCATAAAAAATAAATAACTGTAAGAGGAAGTGCTGACACTTCTTTACTTCACTCTGTCTGTAGAATAACAAAAATGGACACATTTTAAGCAAATATCGATTAAAATAACTAACCATTTGGTGTAGTATTTCTTCACGAATGACATTGGAGAATCCACCAAAATATTGTTGATGAGCCAGATCTCTGACATTGCAGCTAAAAAGTATCCAATGGCTATCCTCTAAAATATGCAAAGCATATCAGATAAACATGAAAATTGAATTACGAAAATAAACCTAAAAATGCTACAGATTTCTGATACATAGTGAAACTGACACATGATTAAATGTTCTAGTGTTTCTTTTCTTTTCTTTACTTTTCCCCCCCTTAGACTTATTATCAGGACTTCAGAGTTAAATCCGATCGAATATATTAGTATGTTACCTACAAATTTTATATAGTATCCAAAGTACCGCCAAGTAATCGGTTTAAGGCGAATTTCTCTCTAAAGGTAAATCATCATAAGTTACAAAAGCTTCAACAAACAGATATATAACAAATAACTCCATCTAATGTGCCATCAATATCTTATTCCTACTTTTCCCAGATACATGACAAATATCTCCATCTAAAAAAGATCTCAAAACAATTATTTGTTGTTCTTTATCTGGTTCAATGAATTTATTGACCATTTCTTGGTAGGCCCATTGCTATTTCTTTAAACATTGCTAGAAAAATAATGCAAAATACGGCCATCAATTGAAAGAGGTTTCTGATTAGCAAGCGCCAACCATTGTCGTAGTGACACATTACAAATATATAAGATAAGACAGAAATAGGACACAAGCATTCTCATTATCAATGTTGAGAAGTAAGAGAGATTCAAGTGAGAGAGACAGAGATCTATTAACCTAATCATTTTAGCCTTAATTACCAGCATTGCATTATTAAGTCTTTTGTTCCTGGGCTTTGCATTCACAGCGATATAGATTTATCAAGTTTAACCTTAAAACCACCAGCACTGATAAAATGGCAGAAGAAACTTTATTTTAGAAAAGCAGAGCTAAGCAAAAAGTATAACGTCAAATAAATATATGCAGAAAATTATGGAAAACCTTATCAGAGGGCATAGCTATGGTAAGCCAACTGAATATAATATACATTACCTGCAGCACACCTAGCCATCGTATTTGATCTATGCCAACACCATAAGTCAAATCATTACGACCATGAAAGTATCCACCTAAAGGAAAAGCACATGGAATAAAATTTAGTAAGTGTTAATGTCATAGTCAAACAGGCTAAGATTGATGTTCTAAGTAGAGGGTGACATGCTGTTTTGTCTCGTCAAATTAGAGATTGGGTGGAAAGTGTGTGAGGGATTGATGTATTTTTTGTACTGAGTGAGGCTTTGTTTTGGAACCCAGATTGTTCGGGTGTTGTTTGTACATAAGCTTCACAGTTGGTAAATGAAAAAGTTTCAGTTACCAAAAAAGAAAAAAGAAAAAAAAAATAGTCTCAATCTCTCAGTTATAAGTGAGTAACACATAAGACTGCAGTCAAATAATTCAAAATCCAAATCTGCGTCTCTTATTTGTAAGATCGAACATGTTACACTGCAGTAAGACCAAATTAAACGAATTCAGAAGATATCAAGATGAATGTAGAATTAACTCACCTTGGAGCAGTACACCTAATACAAAAAGCTTTAGTGTCCTCACTATAACTTTTTTTGTAGCTGCAAGTCTGTTCGAAGCTTTCTGCAGGAGATTCCAAAACAAGCTTAGTACATACAAACTTGGCAATTACCGCAAAAGCTGTTAGTCATCAAGCATGTTGCAACAATAGGCTTTTTAACACAACAAATATCAATATAATGTAGCATAGGACAACTACACAATATAGCTAGCAAGTGAAAGATAAAGGCAAACAAAGGACTACATGGTTCAGGAACTTATGACCACAGGCAAAGAAAGAGGAATCCACTAATCAAAAGAGACATTTTTTTTTCTCCTCTCCCAAAGAGTCGCAGAGCTGCACTTAGTTGTGTTCATTCTCCCGTTTGCTCACATCATTAACTCAACGTTATTGTGCCTAGTATCCCAACCTCCTCTGACGTGGTTCTTTAAGTATGCAGGCTCGTCATAAGGAGCTCGTCTTGGCTACCTCATCGACCAAAATACATACTTACTGGTTGCCCCAGATATTATAAACTTCTGATGCAAAAACGGCTAACACATTCATTTACATAGCTCAATATATTAACTTATTCCTGTGACATGAGTACTAAACTAATTTCCCTGCGAAATTAACCACCTGGAACACAGTAAACTACAAGAAAGTTTCCATCTTTAACCATTTCAAAGAAAAATTAGACCAAAATCTAACCTTGAAAACCAGGGCAATTGAAACGCCAACTCCGAACAAGAAGAAGGGCATCACAAAATCCGCCAGCGTCACCCCAAACCAAGGCGAGTGATTGATCGAGGGGAATTTTCCACCAGCATCATCCACAAGAATCATCAGCTGCAAATTCAAAAAAATAAAAAGGATCGAAACCGCAAATAATAATAATAATAATCGCAAATTTCTTCTGCCTTAAGTTAGAGAGCTTACGGCTACAGTGAGACCACGGAAGACGTCGAGAGATGTCAGCCGTTCGTTCTGATCGGACGGCGAACGTTTTACTTCGCCGGAGTTGGTTGAGCTTAGGAGCGGAGCGCGATCGTCGGCGACCTCGACGACGGAATCCATGGGGTTTTCTTTTAATTTTTGATTTTGGACTTTAATGGTTATATTAGGGAGGTTATTTTTGCGTACTTACCCAACTTAATATAAA
>BQKN01000729.1:62730-75993 GCA_022839385.1 Asparagus kiusianus | reverse complement strand
CCCCCCCCCCCCCCCCCCCCCCCCTCTGAAGAGATTGCATCTTGGTGTTCATAATTATGTTTGATTTTGGTATTTTCCCTAGGTTCCATGATAAGGATTATATCTTGATGATTATCGTGAAATGGGTCTGTTTCAAGCTTCTGCAATGATGCGTTGTTGGAGAATTAAGATTTTTCTTTTTTTTTCTATCGAGTAATTTTGGCATTTTAGTTTAGAAATTTAAGTCGACGTATTTAATTTTCTCGAAGGAGTTAATTTAGTATAAAAAAAATTGTGATCATCCTAAAGATATAGGTGTGTACAGCTGAGCCAACTCATATTATTGATCTTTCGTTAAAGAGTTGCATCTTGGTTTGCATTTCATATGAGTTTTTCCCCCCTCTCTTTCTCCATAAATTCTCTATTTGGTTGCTATACATGGCCGATTTCTGGGAATTGTGTGCCCAAATAATCTGTTGGCCTAATTTTTTTCTGAGGCTTTTAAGAAATACTATACCTTGATAATATCCCGAGGGGTCTCCGTAGAAAGTTATTTTAGCTTTTTATACGTTGGAATCAGACAATTGTGTATAAAGACAAAGAAATTTAAACTGAACTGCATGATATGGCCGAAATTGATATCTAAAAAGATTATGGCGGAGTTTTTCTTTGCTTTTGGTTTTGATGCTGAATCTTATGATTTAGGTTCGCACATAATGAGAATTTGTTCTATGGACTTTGTAACCTATATCAAGTGTGGAGCAGCAAAGCAACAAAAAGAGGGTTAATTGTGGATAGACCCCTTGCACTTCTTTGTTGCAGATAGAACCCCTGAATTCTCTACTCCTTACTTTCAGATTAAGATTGGGCTCTTCATAAGCTGAAACATATGAGCTTTGTAAACTAAATTACTAACTATAAACTTGCATGATGATCATTACATATATAACTAATTTAAATGGGAAAACTAACGGAGTTGAACATCCATGGGGTCTATCTGCAACATAGAAGTATCTAAACCCAATTAACCCAAAAAATGTACCAAGGTGTCGTAGGAAACTTGAAACTTCTGTATCAAATTCTTTCTGATTATATATATAATGACAGCGACAAGAAGATCAGATGCAGCCAGATGGCTCAGAAGAACAGTCGGAGTAGTAATTGGAAAAGATTTACCCGAACAGCCCTCAGAGGAAGAATTCAGGCTCGGGTTAAGGAATGGGATCATTCTATGCAATGCCTTTAACAAAGTTTATCCCGGTACTATTCCCAAGGTTAGGACTAGCTCTTAATTATTCCCCTTTTTCATTTTCATCATCTATAGTATTTAGCCATTTGATGTAAAATTTAGGTGGTAGAGGCTCCTGCAGATTCCCCAGATGGAGCAGCACTCTCTGCATTTCAGTACTTTGAGAATGTCAGAAATTTCCTTGTTGCCTTGGAAGAGAAGGGTCTTCCCACATTTGAGGCTTCAGATTTGGAAAAGGTGATAAATATGCGAAAATTTTTTGGCTAATCTATGGATGATGTTTGATTGTTGGTTTTCCTTAAGATAAAATGAAATTGGTTGTTTAGGTGTTGATGTTGGAGAATACGAACCATTGCTTATGTTGAGATTTTTGGAGACTATTCTTGGTTGTTTTAGATGACATCATTATATAATGTTTATATAATGTATAGATAACCCAAGCTTCTTTGGGCAACAGTATTTTTTCTTAGGTGTCTATGGGGTTGACTATGTTGGTCGTGTAACCTGAGAGCATTTTAGTCATGGAGTATAAGATTCCTAGTTCTCTCTGTTTTTTTCTAATAATTTTATTAATTACTTTGGTCAACCTATAAGACTAATGGGAATCCATATAATCAACAAATTTCTCGTTTATAACGTCTTTTTATTTATAGTTCTTTGCCGAATTCAAATCTTCTTCTTTGATTTCTTGAACTGCAGGGTGGCAAAGGCTCCCGAGTTGTGGATTCTGTTTTGGCTCTTAAATCCTATAGTGAATGCAATCAAATGGGAAAAAATGGTTACACGAAATATGGTGGGCTAATAAAACCTACCGGCTCAATGAAGTCTTTCTTTAAGAGAAATACAGAAGCTTTCATGAATACTTTGTACAGAAATCAGTTACTGAATGATAAATCCCACGATGATCACAACTTAAATGAGGACTTCTCAATTGAGTCAACTGAAATGGTTGGTAAGCTGAATTTGTTTAATTTGAAATGCACTATTCAAGCATAACTACATATGACGATAAATTCATAATGTTTGTCGCAGAAATCTTCAGATTCTGTAAGTATGCTTGTTCGCTCAGTTCTATCAGATAAAAAGCCTGAAGAAGTCCCACAAGTAAGGACATTACTTGTGTTGTACTAGTTATCTGAACACTATTAAGGGGTATAAAGGAAATTTACGGTTTTGATCCTTTTCAGATTGTGGAGGCAATGTTGAGTAAAGTTATGCAAGAATATGAGCGACGAATTGCAAATCAAAATGAGATGGTAGGCTTTGTTTCTTTTATTTATAGTTCATAATCTCTAATATGTCCTATTTCAGGGGCTAATAGTGGTTCACTTAGATAATGCTAGTTAATGTCATAAATCTATGGTTTGAACAAACTTCTTATAAATCAGCAGGTGAGAAGAACTGAAAATGATATATCTGTTGGCAGAAAATCTTGTCCTGCAATGGAAATTGAATCGACTTCTGCTGTAAGAAAGGTAATTTCTATATGTATACATATCATATAAGAATACAGTTCATTTAGAGTTTATTGTCATACAAGGTTTATATAGTACAAACGATGACTATAGTATTTAATATTTTAGGTAGAAGTCGCAGAAGATAATTCAACAATGACTAATGCAGCTGACCATCAAGCAAAATTGATAGATGAAGAGTCATCGAAGAAGAGAATTTTGAAGCAGAAGTTAATTTTTGATCACCAACAAAGAGGGATTGAGGTAGAGTTCACCCATTTTACTGCATTTTAAAGTAATTATGGTGATTATAACATGCTAATAAGGAATTATTATTAGGAACTGAAATATACACTGCATACTGCTAAGGCTGGTATGGAGTTCATGAGGAGTCAGTATTGTCAGGAGTTCAATAACCTCAGTAAGTCAAAACACTCTGGTTTTTATTTAGGCTTATTTCACTTTGGTAGCCCAGGGTTGACATTTTTTTCTCTTTGATACCCCACAAAGTATTTCTTTAACACTTTGATACCCCCAATGTTTCAATCTCATTTCACTTTGATGCCACTTCCATATTATGTTAGATTTTCCGTTAAATTTGTATCACATGTTTAGCATGGGATATCCCATCCATTGCTACTGCCAAAATTTTTATCGTTTGGATCCCTAGCAACTGGGTAAAATGGGCCTACATATAGTAGAAAATTAGAGACAATCTAACGAAATTTTGAAAGAGGCGGCGGGGAGGGGGGGGGGGGGGGGGTACCAAAGTGAAACCGGATTGAAACCTTGGGTTATCATTTTGAAAAAAGTGTGAACTTTTGGGGTACCAAAGTGAATACTATCTTTTATTTAATATCAGAAATGGTCAGAGACAAGCTCATTTGATAAGCTTCTTTCTTGCTATAGACAAGCATTTGCAGGTCCTCTCCAATGCTGCATCCGGATACCACAAAGTCCTTGAGGAGAACAGGAAGCTTTATAATCAAGTCCAAGACCTTAAAGGTAACCATCTTTGTTTTTAAAACTAATGTATTATCATCCTTAAAAATCAAAATTCATCCAAAAATTGAATTTTCTGTTTTAAATGTTCCCCTATTAGGAAATATTAGGGTATATTGCCGGGTGAGACCTTTCCTACCAGGGCAACAAAGTGGTATGAGCACTCTTGGTCGTCTAGATGATGGAAGCATTACAATCATCACCCCTTCAAAATATGGCAAAGAAGGCCGTAAATCTTTTAACTTTAATAAAGTATTCGGCCCTTCAGCAACCCAAGGTTGATTTAATAACCCCTCAAATTGTCGATACTTGGTAATTTTCAACTTATAATATACTCATGCCAACCAAACTTATTTTATGTTATGGCACAGAGGAAGTCTTTGCGGATACCCAACCTCTAATTCGGTCTGTTCTTGATGGCTACAATGTGTGCATCTTTGCATATGGTCAGACTGGATCAGGCAAAACTTTCACTATGGTAAATACATCAAATATATATTGTACTTGTACATCAATTCACATGAATTTTTAAGCTAGTACCTAAACTGAAATATTGTGTAGTAATTTTTTATGGATCTCTCATGCAGAGTGGACCTGACGAACTCAATGAACAAAGCATCGGAGTAAACTACAGGGCGTTAAATGACCTCTTTTATCTCTCGGAACAAAGAAAAGGCACTTTTCATTACGAAATTTCGGTTCAAATGATTGAGATTTACAATGAGCAAGTGAGAGATCTCCTTGATAGTGATGGTCTTAACAAGAGATATCCTTTTCTAAGCATATTTCTGGTTATCGATTCTTCCATCTTTTTTCTATATTATTTTTTAAAATCAAATATACATCATTTCTTCTTCTTCTTCTTCTTCTTTTGTATATGACCAGTTTCCTTTACATGTAACTACATTAGAAATACGTAACAGCTCACAAAATGGGCTCAACGTTCCAGATGCAAATGTGCTCCCAGTTTCATGCCCTTCTGATGTTATTGAACTGATGAATCTCGGGCATAGAAATCGTGCAGTTAGTGCAACAGCCATGAATGATCGAAGCAGTCGATCTCATAGGTCTGATTTTTCTAGAATCATATTCCTACTTCATTTATAGATCCGCATATGGTTATATATGTCGGATTTCCGATTGTATGCCCCTTAAATCATGCTTGTTTGCAAAACTACCCCACCGATTGTCAATATTTGCAAAACCATCCCCCCCAAGCCCCCTCCAACAAAAAGCCAAATCATCAACTTTGGCAAAATATACCTTGAAATCAACAAATCATCAACTTTGATAGGCTAATTCATAGTTGCATGGAACCTGGTTTCTTCTGGTTCACAGAACGGGAACGGAAGCGTGGTACGCCACTTATTTGGAATCATGTACGAGAGGACCAGGCTTACATGGTACTCTATGGAACGTAGTTGCATTAGGTTCAGTTTCTAAATGTAGGAATCTGAGTGCCTTCTGAACAATTTTCTGCATAGAGTCAAATTCAAGGATCGATAATGGTAACAGTTTTTGTTGTTTATCTGTCTGAAAATGTTTTTTTTTCAAAATATTAAACTAATTTTAGCGGGTACACGACTCAATTCGCTAATGTACCGTGTTCCGGGACAATTAAACTCGGGTTGTGGTTCGCTATAGTATCCCACATTCCCGACATATATGGGCTAATTTGTGGCCGAAATGTAAAAATATCAACCAAATAGTTAAGTTTTTATTATCACCATGTCCAAGTTGACAATTTATCGATTCTTTTGGGGTGTTTTTCCCAGAGTTGATGATTTGGGGGTTGTTTTGCAAATATTGAGATTTGGGGGGCAATTCTGCAAATATGCATGATTGAAGAGGTATTTGTACGAAAAATATCTTATAGTTATGATTATATATGTGATATGGGTGGATTTTTCTGGCAGCTGTTTGACCATTCATGTTAATGGGAAAGATATGACATCGGGCTCCACGTTTAGAGGGAGCATGCATCTAGTGGATCTTGCTGGTAGCGAAAGAGTTGACAAATCTGAAGTTAAAGGAGATAGACTTAAGGAGGCACAGCATATAAATAAATCTCTTTCAGCACTAGGAGATGTGATATCCTCACTTGCTCAAAAGAACTCTCATGTACCTTACAGGAATAGTAAACTCACACAGTTACTTCAAGATTCCCTTGGTAAGATATGAACTTTGATAATACAGCCACATAAATTTCTCTTATCACCATATAGCTAATCTTGCATTGTTTATGATATTTAGGAGGACAAGCGAAAACACTGATGTTTGTGCACATCAGTCCTGAGATGGATGCTGTTGGTGAGACTCTCAGCACGCTTAAATTTGCTGAAAGGGTTGCAAGTGTTGAGCTTGGTGCTGCAAAGCTAAATAAAGACAGTGGAGATGTCAAAGAACTCAAAGAGCAGGTCACTTTCAAGAGTCCTCATTGCATTCTTGAACGAATATACAGAATCTATTAGTTTTATGATTTTTCTTTCTCACTTCAGATAGCTCAACTTAAGGCGGCGCTAGCGAGGAAAGAGGGAGAATCGGAGCCCTTAAGAAGTACTATGTCGAGTCCTGATATGTTTAGAATGAAGAATAATTGTATAGAATCATCTGTAGAGGACCTTATGAGTAATCACAGGCAGCCAATGGAGGATGTCGGAAACCTGGAGGTAAGTTTGTCTATGCAAATTTGTTGTGCATGTCATCAATTCCATAAATTTATATCAATAAATCACTTTTTTTTGGTTGGGATTACTCCCTCTTGAAGCATATCCTTGGTTCGGGGTTGGTTGTAGGTTTAGAGGTACGTCTAATGGCCCTTGAGCTTTAAAAATCCATGTTCTCAAGAACCCTGATACTGAGAAACGCTTTTAGTGTTAATACCTTTCAACGCAGTGTGATGGAAAGTCAATGCTTGGACCCCTTTTCACTCTGCAATCAAGTTTAAGAACATATAAGTCTTGGATATTTTTTGTAAAAAATAAAATTTTGATTTAATTATAAAACTGGACCCACTTAACATGTATTTACAAAAACCGGCCAACTTTCAGAAAGTTAGCGGTTTTTTAGAGTTGGTTATCTTTTGAACTTTCAGCTTTATTAAATACGTGGGACTGCAGTCTCGGGATATCTTTGACTTGGGCTGTCAGTACTCCCGGATATTTACAAATCAGAATTAAAGAAAAAACAACCAAATTTATGAAAGTTGGTCAAGTTTTGTATAAAATGTTAATTTTGTCTTTTTTATTTGTGATAAAATAAAAAATTGGTCTTTTCTTAAAAATTGTTCATAATTATTTCAACCTTTATACAGGTACCCATAGCCTGGTATAATATAGCCCCTATACCTAATTAACTAATATATATTGGTAATATTCCAGAAAGTTGAACTGAATAGTTGACAAGTATTTTATGCCCTGCCCTGCATGTATTCAAATGATCTCCAAGCATAGAGCCGGTAAGTAGGACAGAATAAAAACTAAGCATGCACATAATTTTTTGATATCATTGTCCGACGTTATTCCCTCTTCAAGGGTCTTATTGCTTTCTTTCTATCCATAGCACCAATTTCTTGTTTCAGACGAGACTGTTTTTTCCGCAACATGAAGGATATTTACTCATGTTCTCATTTTCTGCAGGCCCGAGGTAATTCTGCACTGAGGCAAAAGAAGCCTAATTTTGACCTCCAACAGATCCTAATGTCGGCTGATGACACTGAAATAGGTTCCCAAAATTGGGTCGATAAAATCATGGTAAACAAGCTCGAGTCTACAGTCAGGGATGATTCTATAAGGGACGATGAATCTATAAGAAATGATTTCTTTTACCAAAGATATCTACCTGATACAAGAAAAGAAATACCAGAATTTGATACACGTAGGAATCGATTTGATTATGATTCAGATGACTCCGAGATGGCAACAAGCAATTCCTCGGAAGTGGACATGCATTATCAATTTAGTCTACCAAAGGCTATTCCAAGCAATGGTACTAGATCTAACATGAAGCAGCCTAAATCAAAGATCTCGAAGAGCCCAGATATTACAAGGTAATTTGCTTTCACTTCCCAATAAATTTATCATGTCTAATAATGAAATAATAAGAATATCAGATTCTCAATATGAGAATATTCTTAATAAATATGACTATGCTTATGAACTACACTCCTAAGCTGTATTGCTACATCCTCATCCATACACCAACTTGAAATCTTCATAAAATCCTTGAATAGATTGTGCCGGAGAACGTATCTTTATACATGAATCAGTCTGCTTTTATTTCTTCACATAAAAGGTGATACAAATATCCATGATACAAAAACTTAAGCAGTTAGGTAGTGGACGAACTTACTATTTTTGTCCAATGTGAGACTATACGCACGCATGAATCCCCAACCAAACTAACCCAAAAACTTAAGCAGTTAGGTAGTGGACGAACTTGTAATTTTTGTCCAATGTGAGACTATACGCACACATGTATCCCCAATTAACAACACATGCCTAATCATGAATTCTAGTTTATCTTCTTCATCACGACATATAATGAATCTTATTTAATGCTTCATTTTAGCTTTATAGTGACATATACCCATAAGCAGCAGGACACCTTGGTTTAGAAAATGATATTGGTCTTTTATGTCTACTAATTTTTCCACCTCTCCCTCCCTACTGTACTTCTCCCTCTTCTCTTCATTCCTCTTCATGTATATTGTAGGATTAATTGCGATAGACCCCTGCACAATAGCCGAATTGCAGATAGATCTCTGGTAGTTCTGTTGTTGCAGATGGAGACCCCCTGAGTGGAACTTTTTGACTCTTTTACCCTCAGAGAAAGAGGGAACTGTTTTTTTTTTTTTTTTTTTTTTTTTGACAAATAGACCTCCTGAGAGTAAAAGACTCAAAATTTTATTCGGGGGGCTTATCCACAATTGAGTGGTGGTACAGAGGGCAATAGTGTAGGGTGTTAATCCGCAATTAACCCTGTATTCTACAACTATTATCTAGTTAATAAATTTCATGGCCATCTTGCCCCGGTTACTGAAAAAAATCATTTTTTTCATGTTGCTTTTTGGTGTTCTCTAATGCAGGACTGCCAGTAATTCACACATCCCTTCTCCATCTCGAAAAGTTTCAAACGGGGCGACAACCCAGACACCAAACCGGATGGTGAGGCCCCATTCAGCTGGCAGCGGCGAAAAGAAACGAGCAGTTTCCAACGGAAAGATTGTAAATGGGAAGTAGATTGATGATAAAATAGAGGTTCTTGTGTTTGGCTTTCCTTTGGTTTTGGCTTGAGAGATTTTGAGTGGCAATAATTCCAGTTGCTTGTATCTGTAAGTATTTGGTGGTTGAGATCAGAATCAGGTATATATGCTTTAAGACTGGTCAGATTGTATCAAGAACTTATTCTTTATTTTTCATGTTTATACTAGGAGAAAATTACAGGAAAAGAAAAGGAGAGGGGGAAAAAATGTATCAAGAAGGGCAGTGAAAAGAAAATCAAACAGTGGGTTTTTTCCAAAATTTTGCAGCAACAGATTATGTGCAGTTCAAGCATTTTTCTCTCTATCTTATGCCTGATCTAAGTTCAACTTTGTAGAGTGTACACTATAGTGTATGTTTGGTTCTTAGCAGTTATTGCCATAAGAACACGCAAATTTGTTTTAACGACAAGTTGTTTTGTTATAGATGCAGCAATTATATAATTTGCAATGTATATTTTTTGGTTAATTGCACATTGGTCTAATTTTTGTTCAGTAATGCGGACCATCCAGTTTCAGATCATACCGTAATTAGCATCACACAATGCAGGAAAGCCACTCATCAAATACACTGCTTTTTTTGAAATTAGTGAATTGTCATTTAGAAGTATGCATTCTAGCATCATAGAACTAGTTTCAAAATTCACAGTTTCATTGACTATATAACCCACTATGTTTTTTCTTTTTCATTTGTTTTTTAATCTAATGCCAGTTAACTATGGACGCTTCAATTTTCACTGTTCTCATAGTCTATAACTCACAGTTTTTTTTTTCATTTTTGTTAGTTTTGATCCAATAAAAATTACGGATGCATACTGAAAAAAATAATGATTTATATGGGCTATAACCCACGATCTTTGTTAATTTTGTTTGTTTTTGTACCTCTCTGCAACTCCATTATGCTGTTGTGTGCCGTACTCTGTCCTTTGATGCTGAACACCATGTGTTGATACTAAAGATCACACAGCTAATTAGAGCTATCCTCGGATGAGTGCGGCTCGGGTCCTCACGCTGATGGTGAAGAGGGAGTAGATGTGAGATGGGGCCGACCCCTCCTCTGACTCTATGCCTGATTCTTGAACTGGGATGTTTGGTTTTGCTACAAAGACAAGAAGAACAAACCCGTAAGAGGGCGGGGGCTAATTCTCTCGTGGTACCTCCGACGGTCAAGTCAGCTGATGAGCTTGAATGAAGTTTAAGGGAAAGTCCTAAGACCATTGAGGTCCTTGTAAAGAGTATACTGAGTTATGATTTCTTAGTTTGCTTATCTCCCAAGAGGAAGAAGTAGCTAAGCCCCCCTACATTCTCACCCCCTCCCCCTTTTTATAGTCGATCGCCTCTGAGGTATTGACCCCTGGCTTTGACTTTGCACAGGAGGGCGGTTGTGGAGTGAGCAGGTTGTCTGTTGAATAATCCTCCATTTTACACATGTCGGCTGGCGACTGGAGAGGAAGTCACTTAGGTATGGAGAGGACATCTCCGTAATATTCAGGAAGTGACAAATGGGCGTGGCAAAAGGCACGCTGGTAGCTGAGTCATCCCTCACTTTTACAAGTGTCGACTGGCGACTGGAGGAGAAGTCATTTCAGTATGGAGAGGACGTCTCCGCAATATTCGTGAAGCAACTTGTGAATGAAGTGTGAGCAGGCTGGCTGCTAAATCACGAGAATTGTCAGAGCTGTGGTCTTGATGGGACCAGTCAGTGCTGTGGCGTCGATCAGAGAACTGGTGTTTATCCAAAGGGAACTCAGTTTGATCCTATCCTCTTAGCAGAGATGTGTTAGTCTTTAAGTCGTCCTCGTAGTTTGTCGACTGGGTAGTCGAGTAAACTTCTGGTCGAGTAAACAACAAGGTTCGCGATCGGGTGGATTCTTGAGGAGTCGTCTTGGTCAAGAAGGACCGATGACTCTGCATTTCGTGTCGATACGGATGACACGTCGCTTGTCGGGTCAATATAGTTATCGTTGGCTAGGCTTTAGGCTGCTAAGTTGATTAGTTCCATGCCTTATAATTACATCATTTCGCCAATACGTTTTTCTCTAGGTGGTGAATTATCATAACAGTTGGTCCTTTTCGCTTGGGGTCGACTTTAGTCAGGTTCGAGTGAAATAGAAAATGGTCTCTTGATTCAACATAGGTTCGCTTGAGATGTTGACGGCTTTTTGCCAGTTGGTCATGGCTGACGGCGTAACGTGGCCCTCTTTGTCCTGCCGTTATTTCTTATGGGTTGACGTCATCAAGAATTTGAACCACCTTTTGGGGAGAATGAGGCGTCATGGATAGAACGGATGGCGCTTCGTTGCCAAATTATTAGCGTGGATCGACGTGCATGGGCGGCTGTTCGTATTTCGAGCGACCCGTTTTAGATTTCAAAACGGATCTTTCTTGGTTGTTTCAAGACTACGTCTCTTGAATTCTCCCGCGCGCTTCCTAGAAATCTTATAAATATCCTTTCTAAGGGTCGAGGAGTTTCTTACAGATCTTTTGCTACTGAAACTATTGATCTTCATAAACAAGGAAAAATCTCCATGGCCTCTCTAGCTTCTACCTCCAGCTATCTCGACGTGAAGCTTGTCATTCTTAGGTGTCTATGTTCAAGGGTCCATAGGGATCAGTTAAGATGGGTGTGCGAGAGGTTCGATGTTCCTCGGGCTTTAACACTTGAAGAGCCCCAGTTGATCGAACTCGTATACAATCATGGCGAGGGTCATGTGCCATTATACTTGGCACATCTGGAGTATGGGTTGTGGCTGCCCCTTCATCCCTTTGTCAGGGAAGTGCATGCAGCTCTGGGGGTTTCTCCTTCGTAGTTCTATCCGAATGCAGTAGGAGCTCTGGTGGCCTTTATGGTTGTCTGTTACTGTGTCAGAGTTCGGCCCAGCATGAATGTGTTGGGTCATTTGTTTAGTGTGGGGTCTGCTGAAAGGGACCCACATTACTTTTACCATATCAACGACGATTTCCAACTTTCTCTGGATCTTTTTGAGTTGAAGGAGGATTGGAGGGAGCGCTTTGTGTGGGTTTATGGTGCTGATGATATTTTTGCCTGCTCGGCCTGGCGGAGGAGAATATGGATGCTTTGAGGCCAGGCGCTCTTAGTGGCTTGGAGATGGAGGCCCTGGAGAATATTTGTTCCTATGCTAGGCCTTTGGACGTTGAAGATATAGTGGAGGATATGTTCATGATTTTGTCCTCTATTGGCTTCGCGACCATGGCGAGCCCTCCTGTTTCTTCACCAATGGAGGTCTGTAACAGGAGGCTCGGGCCGAGAGGGAAGGCTCTGCTAGTGGGCCTCGACAAAGATCGAGGGGGGCCTTCGACGCAGATGAGGCTTCTGGCTCAACACCCCGAGTAGCCGAGGTCGCTCCCTCTACTGGTGGGACGAGGGATGGGAGAAGGGTCCTAGTCGATTCTGCGAATGCAAGGTTTGCGAGGGAATCCTCCCTGAGACCTAAACCATCTCGTCGACCAGGCAAGGAGCCTCTTGTTGCGGTTAGCGAGGTGGACGACGTCAATGGGACTTCTTCTAGTCCTAGGGATGGTGCCAGCGAGAGGGGTCTGAATGAAATGTCAAGCAATGACCTTCATCAGGCCCTTCGAGTCTGCTTGACCCAGGGAGCTTTGCTAGAGCAGGCTTTATTCTGTCGGCTCAAGCATATGCTGGCCGAAGAGAAATCAGCCAGGGAAGAGGCAGAGAAACGGGTTGTTGCCTTGGAGGTTGAATTGGCCGAGACGGAGAGGTTGCTGGGGCATTACCAGACTATATGTTCTAGACAGTTTGAGACTATCCAAGGACTGGAAAAAGAGGTAGATGCTTTGAAGTCGGCTGGTGAATCCCTCGGTGACTCTTCTTTGGCAGCGGCTAGGAGGCGACCGGGCTCTTTCCCTGGACTCGGTCGGGGGCATTAAAGATATCTCCAGTTTTCTTTTCCCCTTTTTCTTTTGTCTTCCCTTTTTTTTTGTAGAAGAACTATTAAAGAAATTTTGTAATAGAACTTTTTGAATGAAAGACCGTCTTTTACTTTTATCCCTAAGTATTTGGTTGAGGTTCTGTGATTTGAGTAAGTTAATTGTATAGTGTCGATCCATATGTAGGAGACTACAATTAGCTTACTTTAAAAGCTTTGTGTTGGCTGAGTAATTCGATCGACATGGATTCTTATTTGCTGAAATTTATGTCGATGGATTGTCAGACATGTTTTTAATGAGATCGTACCTTGGCGTGAGAGGTCGCGAGGACCTTTTTTTATTAGATGACAACCTATAGGTTACGTGCCTAGGTCTTCAAATTTCCCCTAAGGCCGAAAGACGACTGTGGG
>BQKN01000729.1:33725-54510 GCA_022839385.1 Asparagus kiusianus | reverse complement strand
AAATTTGGAGGAAGGAGAGGTTTTTGTTCTCTCTGCCCGAAAACCTGTCGACGGCGGCGGTGATGATCGTTTTGTCCATGTTCCAGCGCGAAACGTTGGCCATCAACTTATATCCAAGTTTGAGTAAAAATACTATGTTTCAAATTGTTAACGACTGTATCCAAGTTTGAGTAAAATTCACAGCACTTCAGTTGTTTACGTTCTTTCTTGAGTATGATACTGTAGCTACATTCTTTCTTGAGTATGATATAGCGAACTTTCTGCGCAAACACATAAAAGATTTAATGCATAAGATGAAGATCATCACAAGGATTATGTATGACATAGATTCTACTGCAAAGACATAGAAAAAACTTTATATCCCCTTCGAAAAATTTGAATTTGGTTTTTTGTGAGGGAATCCACTTCCATAATTTTTATGGAAATGAACCAAACAGACCCTAATATGCTGGAAATGATGGATAAGCAAGACAATTCACAGCTTTTACTATAAACACAAACACCCACAACTAGGAAAATATTATTAGACTACATTTATATCCAGCAGGTAGAAACTAGCATTATTACATAAATTATTTTACATTCCTAACGTATTATCCTCTCTCAGGATGATTCACATAAAGTCTACATATATATATATATATATATATATACCTTTTCACGAGTACCCCTTCCCAGAAAGAACCGCACATGAGCTTAGAAGCAACTGCAGGCTTCTATCAACCAACTCTTCAGGTTCTCACTTGATTCTTGGCTCTGCTACTGGCTCTGCTACTGGTATTACTGCTGCTGCCAATATATATGATCATGATCTATAAGACGTCGAATATTGTAGAAAGAACGAGCCCCTGCACGAACTCGCTCTTCTGGGCTCTCTCCTCCTGCTCCTTGTCAGATAGCACGGGTTGGATGCTGAGCAGACAAAAATGTAACGGTCAACAAATGAGTATGTCAAGAAAATATATGATGATAAATTTAGCAGAAAAGAGCTTTTTGTCATCCTAATATTCACTAGCGAATTGAAATTTAGCACTCGAGGCCACTTTATAAACTCAAAGCAAAATCGCAGCCAAAATGATCTCAACCCATATGAACCTCTAACTAGGGTGGAAAAAAAAAATTCCTACAGCGGGATCTCCACAGAAAATCATATACGGAGGTAGGATATGTGTGTCAGTTAGAAAAGCAAAAGGCTACATGTGTACAGCTTCTATTGAAAGGTAGATCAACTTTGATTGATGTTTCTATGTTGCTTCCTGTTGAGAGTTGTTTCTTTATGCATATCTAGTCCCCCTATTGGTTAGGGACAAGTCTCTTCATATTTATGATATTGTAAATAACATCTAAGAGAGGGAACTATATATCCTCTCTGATTACTATTTTCAACAAGTATCTTTAGTCCCCGGGCATGATTGTTGATGGATCCCTGAAGATGATTGTTTGTTCATAAATCCCTGAAGATGATTGTTTGTTTGGTGGAGCCCTAGAAGAGGTCAGCTGATTTGAAGACATCCAAGTGAAAGATAAAAAGATCAAGACCACTTTGAGTTTTTGAAGGCTCGTCACATTACAGTATGTGCACTTTATTTGTAACAAGTTAAACATATATAATATATACGCTCAGCTTGAGGGGGAGTGTTCAGAGCTAATTCTTTATGTATGTTTAGTCCCACATTGGTTAGGAACAAGTCTCTTTGTATTTATGATATTAGAAATAACATCCCAGAGAGGGAACTAAATATCCTCTCTGATTACTATCTTCAACACTTCCCAAACACCACATTATATAATTATTAAGGGAAATTTTAATAGTAGTTTGCTAAAATCAAGTTTTCTTTAACTAATGCTTTGTTTCCTTCTTTGTAAACCCAAAGAAGTATAACATGATCGGTATCCAACCTATCAAGATATTCCGAGTAAAACGGATGTCATGAAGTTTTGCCTAAAATTTCATAAGGAAGTTGATGTTCTAGTGTAATTAAAGCTGGCCAGGCGATGTTCTAGTTAGTTCTCATGGAACCCGTGGAGAAGAGAATTGTGAAGCAAATTCAGTTCTCAGACCAACCAATAAAACCAACTGACCACATGAAGCACTATTTGACATGAGCAATTAGAAGTTTAGGTATGCGCTTTAGGAGAAAAGCTAATATGTGATACTAAAATCCCTACCTTAAGGAAAGAAAGACCTATATTTGTAAATTTAGAGAAGAATATGAATTTGCTTAAGGAATCCATAAATTGGTCCGGCTTTCCACCAAATTGGTAAGTTCACCAGTTTTAATGGTCACATGTTTTTTTAATCTAATTTAGAAACTCGGTCCCAGATGGTAAAATCGAAATGAAATAATTAATCACAGAGCCTATTGACCTTTAAAGAGTTGCCTACATAACACCCTCACCAATTAAACAGTTAGAAGACTGGAAGCTACAGATAATCGTGAGCATCTAAAACTGAGAGACGAAGGAGGACAGAACAACGAGGTCCACTTGGGTCATTATGACCTAGAGTCTGGCGTATTAGAAAGTAAACAGAGTGATGAAGAAAGCCTCACTAACATTTCCAATATAACATAGACTTTCTTTTAATATGGAGAGCATTGTGCTTGTTTTGTTAGGATTCTGCAAAAATCATACAAATAGAAAACAAAACAAAAGCACTACACTTCTATTTACCTTCAAGAGTGGCTACTTGCTCCATAACACCCTTAATGACCAAAATGGTCAGAAGAACAGTTTCTCGAGCATCTGGTGGAAACTGAACAGAGAACAGAAATAACCAAAAAACCTTCAACATAGTCAAGATGGACAATGATCTGAAGTTTGTTAATTTAGTAACTCGTAACATGGTAGAACTTGCTTAGTATTCTCCTATTATCAAAAAAACTTTCTTTCCGTCAATCATTTAATAACTCATAACATGGTGGAATTTGCTTAGTATTTTCCTATTATCTAAAAACTTTCTGTCAATCATTTAATAAGATTATAGATTTATCATTTATCTCCATGTTGAGCGTACCACCGAGAAATGGTTGATACCAAGCTAACAGGAACCAAAGGAAGACTGATAGAGAAAGATACAAATGCAATTAGTTTTCAAATATTGGAATGTAATAGTTGTATTCATAGTTTTACATCTTTACGATGTGCTATTCATATCTATGAAAAGAAGAAGACGTGATATATATCTTTTGCATGTATTTATTACGTTAAATATCCTCTTCTGTATGATTTATAGCTTACAATATTATGATAATATGACTCGACCCAAAGTTCAAACCCATTGCAAAAGAAATTTTAATTACATTACCGGTCAAGTTTCAAACTGGGTCTAGCCTTTAAACAAAAAAGAATATTCATACTAAAGACGCCTTTTTAGTCTGTACGCACACTTATTGTCACGCTTGAATTTCTTTCTCTGCTCACCATTAAAAATATAACTCGTCCCTAAACTCTTTTTTTTAAATAGACAATCAAGATGTTAAGATAGTTTAGCACAACTGAGACCCGATGTCATGCAATTGTAAATGGGGCAAATGAAGAGGGAGAAACAAACTATACATGGTTTGGTTGGCTTGTTTAATTGCTAATTTCAAATCGTAAGTATTTAGTACGACCTTGAAACTTGAAAATCTATCAGTTAAAAGGGAAGACGGAGCAAGAATGTAGTTGAGATGAGTATAAGTGGATAGTAAAGAAGAACCAAGATGAAGAAGACGACCTATCGTGGACAAATTCTTCGGTTGAATTTCAGAATGTCTTTATACTGCACTATGAGAAACCTTACTTAACATCATAAGGCCATATGTATCCTAGTAATTTAATATTTCTGATGAATAGGCATATATCATATGCTGGTCTAAAGCAGCAACTCCTGATAAAAGAACAACTGGTACTTTTAACCTACTAATAATTGAACTTCAATTTTTAACAAGTCTAATGGAACTCTGAGCTAAGAGTATCAGCAAATGATCATTATGTAATAAATAAACAAGCATATAAATAGATTTGCAACAAGGCCTAGCTCCTACCTTTCTGTTGCTTTTTCCTCTGAAGCCTCGTTAACCACATTTCCATCATCCAAGGTCTCCAATCCTCCTCTTGATGGATCAGATACAGGCAAATTGGTAATAAATGATGACAGCAAAGGATCAGGTGCTGCATTAGAGGATAAGGATGAACCTCCAAAAAGAGATTGCAGATTTCCTTCACGCAGTTCCTTCCTCAATAGAGAAAGTGTAGAATGTGAACCTGATGAACCTCTGCGAAATCTCCTTCTACGTTGCATGTAAGATTTTATTAAGGGATGCAAGTTATTATCCAAATAGAACACAAGACATACTGGTAGTAACTCTGAACATCCAAATTTGATAAAATAGAAAAAGGGAAAAGAGACAAATGCATGAAAGGATATCTTGAAGAAGTTTCCGTGCTGTGTGGTTATGTGACTAACCATGTCCATCCCAACACGAGCTGCACAGACAGGACATACCTGCAAAAGGCAATTCCTCGTATCAGTAACAATAATTATTCAACGTATACGATCGTGAAGTCCAAGCATAGAAGCTCTTTATACTAGACCTGTAACAATTGCACCTGAGAGGCATTTAAGTTGAATATCAAAAAGCAGCAAAAATTCTAGATAACGCAAAGATGAAATCTTTCAGTAAAAAAAATACAAAGAAGCACAAATATTCAAGCGAAACAACAAGGAAAATGATTAAGGGCAAGAAAAGTTATGGTTAATATTAGCCTCCTGGTACTGCATGAAGCTGCTTAATAGGTAACTCCACATTTTACTCATTTCGAACTGTCAGTACAAGTCCTCACCTAGGTTGATGTAGGCATCTAAACCTTGACACATTAATTTGATCTAGAATAAAACCCAAGCGGGTCTTTTTACTTTTTGTTGTCAACTAAGTTGGACTTTAAATGAATTGATGCATTCCAGGGAAGTCGCCAACTTCATTGCACCCTCATGATTACTGCCATTAAAGATCACATGCCTCAAGATCAATGATGCCTAAACACATATATTTACACCAGTAACACTTCAAATAAAGAATTCACAACTGGGACTCCCTTACATCTTTAGACACTATTCCTCCAAGAACATTACATATTGATGTTTTGCCATTATTTCTCCAAGGACCTCCATACATATAATTGCGAGGAGATCAATGGAGGCTGTGATTCGATGCATGCGTATCCACAAACCAGCAGTAAATGATGACTGCAAGAAGTGCTTTCTAAAAAGACTAATCTTCCTAGAACATAGGAACTACCTCTAATGCGTAAGTCACGACAACACTGATTTAGGCCATTCCAGCACAATGACCATATTGATAAACTCATCAATCAACCCATGAACATCCCTTCATGGAATTGTAAATAACATGGCACACAAGTAATAATATTGAGTTTATATTTTTTTTAAGTCCCGCAAAATCAAATATATCATTTAGCAATCAACAACCGCAATACCAAATATTTTCTCATTTAGAAATTAATAACTGCAATACCAATTATATTCTCGTTCAGCAATTAACCCAAACAAATACATATGTAGTCGGAGATATCATCATTAAATACTACTGACTTTGTGGAGATTGATACTTGTTTCAGTGTAATAGATTGCATTATGAAAAAGAAAATAAGAAGTTTGTTCAATTCTAGAATATCATGTCTCGAAATAAGAAAACTGGTTTATTCTTAAAATAGCACATGTATGCAAAATCATGGGGAGAGTTGCTCGAAGTAAATCAGATCTTTCACATGAGATTTTCCTAATAGCTGATGCTAGAGATTTGTAAAACTTCTCTCAAACAACTTGTGATGCCTAGTGTATAACGTTTCAGTCAACCAGGCATGATAAAGACAAACTATTGCGGGCCATATTGCTAAGGCGGTGTACCAAGAGAAAGAGAGTCCTTGGAACAGTACACTAATATCTGAGTTCACTCATTTTGCACTTGTGTAAAGGCTATTATTTCTAGCACACCACATGTCTGGTGACACAGTCCACCAGATACTTTCCCATAATTGCTAATGATAGCTCTAAGGGTGTATAGGTAAAAAAAACCCTGGACACCGAGTATGTATCCTATTAGGACGGCCCACACCATGTGGGACGTTCTGAGCCTATCATGGGAAGTAAAGGGAGGGTAGTATGGTCATTTAAGTGTGAGGCTCTAATAGGAATTGAAAGGGAGATATGTTTGGGATTTGGAAATGGGGAGCATGATTCCTATCGAAACTATGCACTATGTGGGGTAATCTGAACGATTCCAATCACTGTGATGTGCGGATAGGAATTGAAATGGATATATTTTTGGAATTCGAGGATGTGAAGCATGTTTCCTCTCAAAACGGTTTAATCTGAACTATTGAGAGGGCATTGAAATGACCATACTATTCTCCCTTTCCCATGATAGGATCAAAATGCCCCACACAGGGCACCGAAATGACCATACTACTCTCCTTTTCCCATGATAGGATCAAAATGCCCCACACAGCATGGGACGTTCTGATAGGATACATACTCATTTTAAGGGTCTTTTCACCTATATACCCTTAGACCAGAATATGAGAAATTATTGTTCACCGGACACGTGGTGTGCCAAAAAGAATAGCCCTTGGATGAGTGCAAAGAGAGGACTCACAAATAGGTGAGCTGATCCACAGGTTCTCTTTCTTAGGGCACACTACCTCAGCAATGGACACAATTCATTGCGTGCAACTGTCAAACAATTTGCTCCTCATATCCCTCATGTTTAATGTCTCCCTGTATAGTAGTTCAGACTATAAAACTAGCATCAATTACTTAACTACATCTAGGCCCAAGAGATGACCCAATCCAAATAGTATCCAAGCCCGAAATTAGGACTGATTGCAATAGATATCCAGGCTTTCTTGTTTAGACTATTTTGTCCAATCTTTATTTTATTTTTAAAGATGCTATCCACACAATAATTTTTCCTGAATTGTGTATAATAAAGAAACATAAGCGAACCTTCCGCTTTAGCATGTTGCGATCCCCAAAGAAAAGAGTTGTACTCACACATAAAACTAGTTGTCTTCTTATATGAACTATTGTGTGTTCAGGGTTTCCAGTCAAAATCCAACTTAATCTGAATCCATGATCTGAAATCGATATGAATCTATAATCAAATCCCGATGAAAAGTTGTTTATGTCTAGTTTTCAGATTTGCGGATACCATTACAGCCCAAATTATATGACCCTGCGGATATCCACATAGTAAAATATGCCATCCAAATCACATGATTAGACCATCATCTTACACTTGTGCTATTTGAGAAAGTTTACAGAGTGAAGATTGCTGAAAATATAGAAGCATCAGCACCATCACTTTTTCTTGCTTACATTTCTGAGGACCAACACATTGCTTGGCAATCATAGCTGACAAACTAGCTCACTGTCTCAGGGGGGAGGAGTTGCTCTTCATGATAGAGAAATTGCTTTCATTCTAGAAATTCGCATGACATCTTGGGCCATAATACATTTTTCAACCAGATTGTTCAACATTCATCTCAAAAATGCATTAGGATGCTTGGTTGCTCAGCAGTAATTCATATCTCTATAGCAGATGCTAAAAGGCAACCCAGTACATGAGGCTCCCACAATTGTGGGCTCTGGAGAAGCTTAGATGTACACAAACTTACCCCGTGTACAGAGCGACTCTCTAGCGGATGCTCATCTTCAGAAACTTCAAACCATTCTTTTTTTTCACCCAGGTAATGCATCATGTGAAAGCATCCCTCCTGTGTGCCTAGTAGTAACAACACTTTGATGGCAATTTCACAGTAAATGTATGCACCTGCCTGTAATAAGTACATGCTGCCATGCCACTGGATTTTGCATATTTGTAATGACATGTATGTGGCATCAACTAACACCTAGTTATCTCCATTAAAATCCTATACATTTCCCTTTTTTTTGTTCCATCACCATTATCTAGCAGATGTTTTCACTAGCATCTACCAGATGTTTGCTCCACCAAACATCAGCTAATTTTTTAAGGTACGGATATCTTCAGGTGTCCTGTTCAGGACACTAGAAAGTAACCTAAAGACCAACTAACTTCAGTAATGTTTTGTGTGCAACCAGCCTATTAGTAACGAAATGCAAGGAAGTTAAGAGCTCGGTCCATTGTCATCCCAAATGCATGAAACTGAATGCAGTCATGTTAATCGCCAATAACGGGTGTATCAGAAATCATAGCTTCTACTAGGGATGCGCCAAGATTCTCATGCTCTTATTCAGCAAATCATAACTCTCAATGTATCTTGATTTTAAAGTACAGATAAAGAAAGGTGATATTCATCGCTTATTACCAGCAATAGTTCAAGTAATCTTTCTTTCGAGGAAGATAAACATGAAAATCCAGCCTCCAAACTTTTAACTAAAACAAATCTAAATTCATAACAAAATCCAAAATTAGCATTTGTCCTACAACCAAAACTGCAAATTTTCACTAATCAATCGATCACACCCTCATTTTATCAGCTTAAAACAAAATTCCAACCTAAATATTCGGCTAAATCTAAAAAAACAAAAAAGTACCCCATTTTTAGCTTCCACAGGATGCTCCTCATCGATATGACAGCACAACCCAACAATATCAAAGTCCTCAGCACAGAAAGGGCAAGCAAACTCCGCGCGCAGATCGTCCTCCCCTCCTCCATCCACATCATCAAACCCTAGGTATAGATCTATCAACGAAAACCGAAATCAGATACCCCAAAGAACCAAACTTCACCACAAAGATCAAATTTTTATCCAAACTAGCTCACCAAATCGCGATTGCAAGGTCGATTGGTGGCGCTTTGAGGCGGCGGTGAATCGGGTCCACGAATTGGACTCCATTTGGTTCGAATTGGGGGATGAATCCCTAGAAATGGAAACCCTAGAGAGCTGAATTGGGTGAGATTTGAGAGAGAGCGCTGAGCAATTACTTTGGGGATTGAGAGAGAGAGAGAGAGAGAGAGAGAGAAAGTGAGAAAAAGAAGAAGAGGACAAGACAACGATGGGCTCTAAAAAATGAATTCGTACAAAAATATGCAAAATGTTACAAATCCATTATATACCTTTGGGAATTTGCACATATACCCTCAAATAATTTATATTGCAAATTTATGTACTTCTCCAACAGTTGCTCTCGCATTTGGGTTTTGTGGAATTGGCGAAGAAATTGGAGAAGAAATGGTTTTGGAAGCAGGGGAACAGTTTTGGTCATATTTGGTCGACCGCGGTGCTAGGTCGGTCAACCGAATACGTTCACAGACCCTGGGTATGATTCAGGGGTTGGTGTGGTCGATCGTTAAACCCTGTAATCAAATCTGAGAGTCTGGAGTTGGGTGCGGTCGACTGCCGCGGTCGACCACCAAATCTGCAGTTGATTTTTATGGGTTCTTTGTTTGTCGCGGTCAACCGCGTATCGGGTTAGGCCCGGTTCTTTGTTTCTTGTTCTAATTTGGTTTTGAGTTTGGTATAAATACCAAACACGGTTTAGGGTTTCAGTTGAGTAGCATTGGGGATATTTGGAGCACAGGAAAAAGAGTTTTCTGGAGCTATTGGTTAGGTTTTTTTTTAAGAGATTGAGAGCTTTGTGTGAGAGATTAGTTTGTGGATTTGTAATCTCTATTTGTACTCTTCTTCTCTATTAGTGAAAACACATCCCCTTCGAGCCCCGTGGACGTAGGCAAATTGCCGAACCACGTAAAATTCATTTGTTTATGTTTGTGTCGTTATTTTGAATTGTTTGGCCTTCTCTCTCAGCATCGATATTTGTTCTCGGCACCCCCATCGGTTTGGCCGCCGCGCACAACAGTTTTTCTACCCACGTCTTCAACAGATTTATCGGAATGGCGAATCATAAAAACAGTATAATTTTCTCGACTACATAAAAACTGAGAAGGCCAACTCATTTTTTTTTCTGTCTTTCAGTCCCATTGGCAACACGAGCAGATAATGTTGAAGCTAGACAAGATTTTGAAGGTGATTATTAAACTAGATCATATCAATAAGAAGCTCTTTTGCAAGACCTCCACAGGTGAATTTGAGGGTGAATTTGCAAACAACAAATTTTAAAGGGTAAGTGGAAAAAATTAATAAGGTGGGGTTTATATGTGAAAGATCCTCATACTTTTGTCCTTCATGGAAAATTTTCATTATAATTGGCTAAGCTTGTTCTGCTTTTTTAATGAACTCCGCCTTTTCTAGAAAGACGCCGCACACTTGTACGGACAAAAAGGCTCAAGAAGGTAACCTCACCGCGCGAGGGTGACCAGACCTCGGTGGCGTGGCGGGTAAGTAAACTTTTTGACGTTCAGACAGCTTTTTTTACGTTTTTCTATCCTGTGGAAGGGCGTTGCCGGGGGCACAGTGGATTGACTAACTGGATGAGGACACGTGGGTCTGAAGCCGGGTGAGGGGGTGTTTGCTGTTTCGTTGGGAGCAGGAGATTTACGAGCGTGTGAATGAGATCAGGGGGGTGGCTTTCTCGTTGTTAAGAATCGCCCACGTGAGGCCGGAGTGGGTAATTTGTGCCAGTGTAAATTAAACAGTCAAACTATACGCATTGACCACCAGCTTTCGTAGCTCAGTTGGTTAGAGCACCCGTTTAGTAAGCGGGAGGTCTTGAGTTCGACTCTCAACGAAAGCATTTTGTTCTTTAAATAGCAACTTTCTATTTATTTATTTTTTTGGCTTGGTAAAGGGTTGGAAATCAATCACACGAGCGGCTTTTGTAGCTGAACTCTCGTTCTTCCTCTGCTACTTGGGTGCAAAAATACGGATCAAATTTGATTTCTCTTTCCCTCAATTGGTTTATACTTCGCCCCGCCGGCCGGTGATCTGGACGTCGGATTGAACCAATCGCACGGTCCGTGTTCGAAAGCAACGGCCACCGGACTTTCAAAACAGTTATTTTGGGCTGCATTGGGTGGACAGTTCATTGCTCCCTGCGAAATATCCATGTCGTTACTTTCAAAAAGCACGATTTTCTCTACGGTTCATATCATCGGCTTAGGGTATTAATTTTGATCGTTTTAAAATGAAAAATTCCCTAAAAACACAAAATATGGGACCAACAGAGAAGACATGTGAAGTGTCCTCTTCCTATTGCATAATGAGCTTGCCATCATTAATGATGACCAGCTCATTATGCAATAGGAAGGGGATACCTCACATGTCCTCCATGTTAGTCCCATATTTTGAGCACCTGTAACAAAACTATTTTAAAATAAAGATTTCTTAGTAGGCTGTCCATCTCTCTTAATTTAGACATGTGATGGATATATATTGACGCTGTACATGAACAAAATTAAGGAGAACTTACTCCACAAAATACAGATTAATGCAGGAGCACGTTGCGTGCAATAATGAGAGGGTCACCGCCCGCGCGTGCCCCGGCCCGACCTCGTCGCCCCAAACACGTGCGAGCGGCGGCATCAGCAAGCTAACTCGGTCAACCAGTATCAACCAACGCGACGGTGGCACGTGCGCGTTTGATTTCTCACGAGGAAGCAATTTTTTTGACGGGTATATTTACATTTTTAACCATTGTGAAACTTTCAGGTTAACGGTCTAGATGAAGATCGATGAGCACAATGGATTTTGTTGGAACGGAGTAAATTCCTCTCAGATTATCTCTCGCCCGCCGCGGCGAGTGTAAATAAGAGAAACCAGGCCTCCGACGGGTCCGTTGGTGGTCGAAATCGTCCGTCTTCTCTTGAGCTTGCACGCTGAACAACTCGTTAGGCAGCGCCGGAGTGATCGTCAATTGGAAGAGAACGATATATTATTGACTTATGGGGCGCCGACCCCGTAAGTCAATAATCCTTCACCAATCCCCTTACCATTGCATCCAAATCTGCTCACAACTGATTATTATTATTTTAAGTTTCTCTAAACTAAATATCCCCTAAGTACACGCTTAGTACTATAATAATAGCGATCGGTAATTTTAATCATTTCAATAAAAGCAAAAGTAGATCCTTTGGAGTAAAGAAGCAATCTCCATCAATGATTCAATTATAAGCATCCCACGTCCATTATATCCCCCCTGTCACATTGCATTCTAATAGTAATACTCTCTCTCTCTCTCTCTAAACGTAGACTATGGCTATCCACCACCACCTCTTCCTCCTCCTCCTCCTCCTCCTCCTCACACCCTGGCCGTCGATCTCCACGTCGACGGCCAGGGTCGTCGTTAAAGACGGCGTCCCCTGCACAATGTGCGACACGTGCGAAAACCCGTGTCAGCCAATCTACTCCCCGCCGCCGCCTCCCCCTGTCGGACCCACCCCCGTCGATTGTCCCCCACCGCCGGCCCCCACGTACACCTACTCGTCCCCGCCGCCGCCTTGGAGCCCCAGCGGCGATGGCTCATTCTCCTACGCCTCGCCGCCGCCGCCTTGGAGCCCCGGCGGTGATGGTTCATTCTCCTACGCCTCGCCGCCGCCGCCGGCCTCCGGAGGCAGTGGCGGCGGGTCCAGCTACCGTGCACCGCCGCCACCGAACCCGATAATGCCGTATTATCCTTATTACTATTATAGCCCCCCTCTCTCTGCTTCATCTCGGTTGGTAGCAGCCTTCTCTTCTTCGTTGGCTGGATCCTTGTCTCCTCTCTTGTTGATGATTCTCTTGTAACAGATTCGCATCCTCAAATTAAGCGTCAAACTATTGGTAAGTATTAGTACACTACGCAAATTTTGTAACATGAAGGATTAGGGAGATACTATAATGTTGATAAGGGAACAATAAATTCAAAGTGTTTTCATTTACTAGTACCCCCCCCCCCCCCCCCCCCCTTTTTGCCCTTTATTCTTTTGTAGGAAAAAGGTGGAAATTGTGTGGAAGTGGGGGTGAAAATGGAATCATGATGCTTCTATCATGAACTGAATGTTGTTGCTTTGTTAATTATGTATCTGGATTCAGTGTACTAATTAGCTGTATACGAGCTGAGCTGAATAAGTGTGCATTACGTAATTTTATCGGATAAATTTTTAAAATAGATCTTTTCGAAAAAAATTTTAATTTCCACCCACTTGCAAAATATTTATTAATTCGATCTAATTGTAGCCACGTCAACAAATCTAGGTAGGGTTTGGGAAAAAAAAGTTTTTGAACTCCGCGAGATTGGCGCGATCCCATAAAATTAAATTGTTTGCTAAACTCTACGGGATATATCCCCGTGTCATATTTGCGATACCCCTTCCATTGATCTCATTTATTTAGAAATCTAGATTGTCATGTTTCTATCTTAATTGTTTATAGAGAAAAGTGGGGAAAAAAAGATTAAAACATATACATCCTTGAACATATCAAGAGTTGTAGCGGAATAGCATGATAACAAGGAATTATTGTTCTAAATAAATTCATATAAATTAATTTAGCAAGCAAACTCTAAAGAGATTTCATGTTTACAAATCCTATAGAAGTTCGTTTGTTTTCTGAACAAAGGCTGATATTAGGATATGAAAAATTGACGTTTTACAATATTTTGCTACAATATTATCTTTTTAAGTAGAGTATTTTATAAAATATTTATTTTAATTATATTTTTTTTCCAAAAAAACATTATTTTATTAAGAATGAATATTGTACTCATATAAAATTAACTAATAATTGTTTTTTATTTTTTAAAAGCAAAAAAACAAGTTGCATAGAAAATTTTACAAGCATTAATACCAAACAACTGCAACTACAAGCTGAAAATGTTAAAAATTGAACCAAACAGTTGTAACTACAGTTGCATGTAAGAGTAGTTGCAACGTCTCCGTTGCATGCAAGTGACAGTCGCATTGCAACTACATTGACAATCTACGAAACCTACCAAAATGTCAAACATATGAAGCACAATAGCAATGAAAATGCATCTTTGAATGAGAATATTTGGCAGAGAGAATGCCTAAGGCTGCTCCTCAAACCGCCATTCAAACATATGCGCAATAATATCTCTTTTTCTTTTCTTGAGGTACTTGAGAACTAAAGAAATAGAGAGAAGGAAAAGCGAGAGAACTAAAGATTAGGAGGAAGACTATCTAGGGAAAACGTATAATTCCATAGTGAGCCAAAGAAAGAGAGAAACTTCAGATAGAGAAAAGCGCTAGAGAGAGATAATAAAGAGTCAAGCGAAAAAAAAGTATATATATATATATATATATATAGGGAGAGGTTCTAATGAAAACCTAGAGAACTAAAAACCTATCCTAACCCTCCAATCTATCTAATCCAATGGCCTAGATTTCGATGGCAGAATTGTAAATATAGACAAATTTAATACACTGCATTAATGTGAAAAGGGTAAAATTGAAACAATTCATTGCATTAATGGTGACTGATTACATTGGAACAATGATACAAATTTAACACACGTCCTTTAATACTCTCTCTTACATTATAGATAAATTTCCTCTCACGTTCTCCTCTCTCTCTCTCCTCCATTTCCCAAAAGCTTGAACCAGCCCCCTCTCTCTCACCACCACAAACACCACTAACTCCTCACCGAGCTCATCCAACTCCACTGCCCCTGAGCTCCCTCCGACGAACCGAAGCCGCTCTGACGAACTGAAGCCGCGAGTGAACTGAAACTCGTTATCAAGCAATAGCAAATCTGCAAAAATAAAAAACAAAAATAATAAAAAACTTATGGATTCACTAAAAACCATCATAACCATCCAAGCTTTCGCTATAGTGAATCTGGATTCACTGCAGTGAATCTGGATTCACTGCAGTGAATCTGGATTCACTCAGTGAATCTCGATTCACTCAGTGAATCTCGATTCACTCAGTGAATCTCGATTCACTGCAGTGAATCTCGATTCACTGCAGTGAATCTGGATTCACTCATGCGTTTATTGAAGTAAAAACAAGCTGGATTCACTGCAGTGAATCTAGATTCACTCATGCATTTATAGAACGTGTTTGATGATTTTAAGCAAAAAGTTACAATTTTTATGGTAAAAATAAACACCTCACATAACTGAATCTGGATTCACTGCAGTGAATCTCGATTCACTGCAGTGAATTCAATTATTTAGGACAGCAAAAATCTCGATTCACTGCAGTGAATCTCGATTATTTAGAACAACAACTAAAACAAACCCCCAACTAAAATTCTGAACTTTAACCAATTTTAACAAAAAACCTAACATGATTGCAATTTCTAAAATATTTTAATAGAAACCCTAAAAAAGATTGCAAATTTTGAAAGATAATCCAACAAAACAAACAACCAAGATCGAGTATAAGAGAAACCCCAAGCTAAAACAAATCCTAGAACCAAGATCGCATCTTCAACAATTACCCTAAAAAGAAACCAAAATCAAATTGAAATTAAAAAAAAAGGTGACGAACCGAGGGGGTGCTCGAGCTTGAAGGAACTCTTGGCGTCGTCGGAGGTGGATGACGGCGAGGTGGCAGGGGGTGGAGGAGCTCGGATCTGGGTTGCTTGATGGTGAGAGAGAGCAAGAGAGAGGACTGGTTCAAGCTTTTGGGAAATGGAGGAGAGAGAGAGAGGAGAACGTGTTTGATGGTTTTTAGTGGGCTGGTTTTGGAAAATGGAGAAGCATTAATTACCTCTCTTTAGTGGGCTGTTTATTTTACCTTATTACCCTTATGCAGCTTTAATCTCAGCCATTGGATGAATGTAGATCCAATGGAGGGGATTGGTTTTTAGTTTTTAGGATAGTGAGGTTTGCATTTGAACCTCTCCCTATATATATATATATATGAGAGATTAAAGCGAAAAAGTCTAGAGTAAAGACAAGTCTACTTTCTCTCTCTAATTATTTCTCTATTAATAACACAAATACGAACTTGTTGAAAACTTGATTTTGATGAACAAGTTTTGAAATACTTTGAAATAGATTTATAGACTTAATGAAATATATAAAATCGTGTTGTTAAGTCCATAAACCAAAATGGCGATAAATCAAAATAAACGATAAATCAAAATAAATGTGTGTGTATGAATTTTGAGCTCTAAGTATAAACACACAAAGTATAAACCTAAAACACTATACACAAGCAATTTGTGATATTTAATTAGCTCGTATTGGTTGCAGATGAAGCAATGATGAATCTTGACTTGAATTACGATGGCTTCATTCCGATTTCCTCTAACCTCCTTTAGATATTATCGTGAAGGCGTAAGTCCAACCAACCTCCGACTGGAAGATCTTTGTGTAGAATACCTAACAAGCAAATGCAAACACTCTGCAAATAATGTTAGGAATTATTTGTTAATCATCAAAACTAGATTAGATAGTAAGCTCATAAACATGAGACCTAACAAAATCCGCTTCTCAATTTTCTCGTGATCTTTTTTCCGATAAATAGTGAGTTGATGAGCTATAGTGAAAAACAACATTTTCATCCAATCTAACATCGACAAAATGCTAATGGTCATGAAGAACACTTAGGACAATAAGAATTGATCGTCCAGCGGCATTATGCTTTTGTATATAAACTTTATATAGTTGCTGAAGATCATGATGACCACTATAGAGTGAATGCTATTTTACAAAAATAAGACAATAAACATGAGCAATTATTTATCATGCTAACGTATTAATTTTCAAACGGTGCAACTTAAGGTAATATGTAACATGTTATCCATAACACGTAACATGTTTACCATAATAATTTACATTTTAACTGTTACATAAAAAATGATAACTATAACTGGTTATATGTTAACTATAATATGAATGTTGTTAACTGTAACATGTAACACGTGAACTTGAATAAGCATCATGGTAAATGTAACCTGCAACGTGTTAACCATAAATGAACTATGATAACTATGATATGTAACATGTTAACTGTAACAAGCAACATGTTAACTATAATTTGTAACATACTATTCATAAGGTGTAACATATAAAGTTGAGGATTTGAGTAACAAGCTTACGCAGAAAAATAATAACATAATTCCATATTGCTTGTTTATAGCGGAGTTCTCAGACTTCTGTAACTATGACAATATTCTGTCTAATAACCCCTCGGTTACCTGCCATAAAAATACAAAAGTTATTCTTTCAAATCATAATGATTCACCATAACACATGTTTAAAGGTGAAAGTTACTTTGTCATCGACGCTTCCTCCTCGAATCAAGTAAAAAGGAGTTCCTTCCTCATAATCGTGCTATTCAATGTTATGATGACGTCCAATTTCCTAAAAAACATTAAAATATGGTCCAGAAGAGGATTAACAGCTAAATGATCCAAGTTAACATCTAAAAGTTGAAACACAACATATTCCATTTGGCATAACAACTTATAGCAGAGGGTTAAAAGCTAAATCATAAAAGTTAACATTTATACCCTGAAACATAACAAGTTGCTAGTAATGTTCACAACTTATACAAGAGGGTTAACAGATAAATATTAAACGCTAACATCTTTAAAATGTAAAATAATATAGTCCTTGCTAACATTCACAACTTATAGCAAAGGTTTAATAGCTAAATTAACAAAATTATAGTAAAAAGATTAACATTGATCAACACTTATTGGCTACATTTCTGCTTGCAATAAGGCGCGAACAATTTGTTCTCCTCGACTGTGAGTTTAACTGACACATTGCTTGGTATTCTGTAGTTATGTACAAAACCCACTATGCTATCTAACACTCATAAGCTAAACCTAGCTACCTCGGGAATCCCCTCATTTGCCTTCTTTAAAGCAACACGATCAACATCCGTCAAATACGTGTTTTTTAACACGTCTCATTTGGCAAAGTTATCATCATAGTAATCTGTTATTTTGTCTACCTTGTCGGTGATAACAAGTGGTTCATCTTTGTGCTTCCCTTCCTTAGATTTCGATTTCTTTTATTCGGTGAATGACGTCCTAACCAGTTGTGATCTCTTGGTAGCTCTTGTGCTTGGAGCTCTACACCTATAACTCACATACTTTTTGCTGACCATCTTCTTCATCCTCTTCATAAAATTGCAGAGTGAAATGTTCTTAACCCCACCCACCCCCTGCTGTGTATGCACATCCCCAGTCTGAAGTTGTGTATCCTTCTGCACATTAGTTCTTTTCACATTCAACTGCTCGTCATCTTCATTCTTATTTACTTCGTCTCTCACTTTTTCGTTTCCACTGAAATGCTCCTGAAGGTTACCCTCTTCATAATCATGCACGAACTCATTATCAAATAAATCTCTATCGTCATTATGTTGGTCAGCTTCATCCATGGTTGGCTTTCCTTTCTTTTGTTGTGCGATAAACTTCTTCACACTTTCCTTTTGAAACTTCAAGATCTCTTATGTCACAAGATCCCTCAAATCCTTTAACTTTTTCATTAAGCCTACTGATCTCATTCATAAAGGTTTGACAATACAATTTCTTTGAATGCCTCAGTGCATGACATATTCTCTGATTTAATTTAGCAGCATTTCTCCAGAATTTGAGTTTCTCCTCAAATAGTAACTCCTTAATCTCATCTTCTCTTTAAAAAGCATCATCAATAGCATTTGATATAATTTATAACTTATTAAAAAATAGAATGGTTAACAGTTATTTATAAAGGTTAACAAGTAAATATCTATAGTTAACACATACTACTTAAATCCAGACATATAATGGATACAATTCACATATACGCAGTAATGATTAACATGCAATCAAGTAACAATAACATCCTTTCATCAAAGTTAATAGTTTGTCTGATATGCTTAATACTTAAAACGACAAGTAACATACACATTATTTAACATGCAATCAAGTAACATTAACATCCTTTCATCAAAGTTAACAGTTCGTCTAATATGCTTAATACTTAAAACGACAAACTTAATATACACTGGCTTAGATCTTACCAAACCTATTAATGATCTCTTCTTTTCTTTCTTCTTTTCTTCTCTAGTCTTTTTCCTCCTATCTACTTTCTTCTCCTTGATAACTTTTTTCGGAAAAGGTGGTATCTGATGTTTCTTTACTGGGAGTGGTGGAATCCCTTTTCTTCTAATCCTTGATGAATCATCTTCCCTCATATTTGGCCTTCTGAGTCGATATTTTTTAACTCATGGGCCAAATTCAGCTATCGGTTTTTGTACTATAGCAATGCTAGCTTTTCCAGCTTTTTGCAACAATTGTGTCTTTTCGGAGAGATCCAGACTTCTCTCCAATCATCACCCAGTTAATAAGTGGTGGCTTGAATCTATTGCTCAGGGCATATTTTTTAATCCCTGTCATTTCGTGATACCATAGCTACAAACAAATTGTTCAAATTAATCAGTTAATATGCACTATTAATCTTTTTAACATGAATATAGTTAATAGAACTAAACTGAAATATAGTTAACACTAACCTCACAAACCTGAACACTAACCTCAATATAGTTAACATGAACCAATTAACCTTAATTATCTCTAACTTTAGTTGATAGAATACATGTAAACGTTCACATGCACATGTTAACCATAATAATAATAAAGTTTATACAGCTTACAGGGATCAGAGGCATGTATCCAGGCACATATGAAACCCCTGGTTTGTTCAGATCTTCCCTAGCAATCTTAATCTCTTTCTTCGTCTGGTCATAAATGTATTTCCCCTAGCCATATTCTTCACTCTTTCAATGCAATCAACATATTTGAATAAGAGCCTAGGGATGCCTTGGACACTACTTGGACACCAAATCATCGAACATTGATAAAGAATCTGCAACAACACAAAATTCTCAATATCCTTCTTTTTTGATTCAACAAGAGATTCTAGTAGCACTTCCACATATCTTTGCATATTCTTTGGTGATTCTTTTTCATTTCTACTAAATTATTCAGCAAAATACACCATCCAAATCCTAGTGTGAGATCTCTATTGCTGTAAATTATTTCCCTGTCAATTGGGAAACTAGTGTGTTCATGAACCCAGTCCAAATCAAAATTAACTATCTTTTCTCTCCCACTTTTGGCATTGGGCAGAGCAAACGTTACTTCATCTTCTACATAGTGATTCAAAACAAGTTCAAGCGTGGGCCGATCTACTGCTGGGGGACCAAATATTACATAATGCTCAAATGTGCACCCTTGGTATGCATCCTAGTGACACCGCCTCATTCTCGGTCCAAGTATTTTCATAAAATCATAATATGCGCCGAAACTAGCGATAGGTCTAATTTCAGCAACATCACCAGACTTTTTCCTTTAATAAAATTTAACATTTAACATCAATCTATTTAAACTTAACATCCAACAGCCAATAGTAACAACCAACAGTGAAATGTAACATTTATGCTATACACCTTAACAACAATTCACTAGACTTGTTATCGATCAATGAAACTTAACGCATAATGTGTGAAGTCAAGTATCAGATACCAATATCATCAACCAATGTCCAGAGTTAACAGTTTATAAGAAATGTTAGCAGGTTATAACAAAACGTAACAACCAATCATTCATTTCTAACATTAATATGTTACATTTCACAGATCCGAGCATATGGTTCATGATGCACCAATATTAATCTGTAACATTAAGCTATCTAAATTAGAAAATTTAACGTCAACTTCTTTATGGATTTCTTTAATTCCTACTTTAAACTTGGAATTTTCATTTTCCTTGGTAACCCCTTTTGCATGCCTAACAGGGTCTGGATGGTTTCATCAGTGCTGTCATTCCCTGATGATGACGCATGGGTGGACAAAGACTTGGAGGGGGAGGGGGGTGAGAGAGCAGAGTGTCCATGGTCGATCTTAGACGGCAAAGGAGGGTCTTTAAAATTCTTGGAAGGCAAGGGAAGAGGG
>BQKN01000729.1:7259-33325 GCA_022839385.1 Asparagus kiusianus | reverse complement strand
ATAATCAATTTTTCAACCATTTTCTGTCAATTATGACAAAACCCTAGAGTGGAGATTGAGTAAAGATTTGAGGATTTCTACGGCTACTGTTAACCATAAAGAGAAAGAGACAGAGTGCGGGAGGGAGGGAGAGAGGAGAAAGAAAAAGACTTGATTTGAGTTAGAGAGTGGGCGAGTGCTGTTACCAAATTCGGCAACGTAACGGTAACCGATTAGGGGTAGAATAAGTTTTTAAAAAATTTCCCTCAAGTTGCTAAATTAGCGGGACTGAAACAAAACTTTACAATGTATTTTGGATTTATACACATGGGCAAAAAAAATACAGGGAGCCGATGCACATTACTATTTTAGATTTGGGGCCTTCAAGCAATTTTTCCTTTAATTTTTCATATCATGAAAGAATCACGAATAAATACAGCAGTTCAAATTTCTCCCAGCTCCTCGCAAACGTCCAACCAGCACCTTAACAAGCAACAACATCTACATCACATCAACACCACCAAAGATTAAATTACTAAATTGTTTTCTTGATCAAATCCAATCAAGAGAGGATATAGAGCATCTCCAAGAGGCTCCCTATATCATGTCTTAGACTAAATTTAGGAAGTATGAGGGTGAAATATTGCTCCAAGAGGCTCCCTATCTTGTAGACTAAATTTAGGGGATGAGGTTTGGTATTCCAAATCAAAGATATCAAAGTGACTCCCTATCTTTAGTCTTAACATAGGGAGCATTGTTGGAACAAATTTTTTCCCCCTCCTACTCCCTATATTTAGTCAAGAACATGAGATAGAGTGCCATTTGGAGAGCATTATTGGAGCACTTGCTCTTTATTTGGCTCCCTATTTCCTAGGATGAGAGATTTAATCCTCAAATATAAGGAAAAGCTAAGATTATTGTTGAAGATGCTCTAACATCTTACATTTTAGTAATGGGTTGTGCAACCAAAAAAAAAAAGAAGTCACAATTAGCCAAAACTCAACGTCATGTTGACGAAAACACCCCAAAAAAACCCAAATAACACCCAACAATTATTATTATTACCCCCATCATCATTAACCATCACTAATCTTAATCCCCCTCTTAACAAAACCTACGCGTAGAGCAAACCAGAGGAAAGAGCCATCAACAGCACAGCAGCCTGCTCCTCCTCCCCCATTATCCTCTGCTTCCACTTCTTCTTCAACCCCAGAACCTTCATCTTCATCCCCAACCCCTCCACCCCCTTCGATTCTCTCCTCTTCTTCCTGTACCGAATCCCGCACGCATTGCAGAGGGACTGCAAAAAAAACAAAAAAACAAAAATTGACCCGTATAAGACATCAATCAGGTCCTCGAAAACTAAAACTTACCCAATCCAAAAGATCCCAAATTTAACAGGCCCATCAAATTACCTTGGGCCCGTTTGGGCCGCCTCTCCAAAGAGGGGTTCTCGTCGTCCTGCAGTCGTCGCAGCTCTTCAGCTCGTCCGCTTCCGCCGAATCCGAGCCCTCTCTGGCGCTCGCATCTACGGATCCGGGGTCCTGGAATCACGGATCAAAACGATTTAGGCCCATCCTCGGCTTCTTCCGTCTAAAACCTTCGATCGGGCGATCGCAGTATCTGTAGTTGGATCGAGAAAGCTTACCTTTTGATGGGAGAGATCCATTGGCGGCTCGAGATGTCGGAGACCCAGATGACGATTTTGACCGGTCGAGGTCGAGACTGCTGCTCCGAAGAAGACTGATCCGATTTCAGAGAATTGCAGGGGATCGGAGAAGAATCTTGCTTCTCTCTCTCTCTAGACTTTTAAATTTGTAGGCTTCATCATCGGGAAACAACGAGCGAGTATATATAAAGAGAGAGGGAGTGTGTGTGAGATTAGGGAAATGTGGAGGGAAAAGGAGAAAATTTGGAGGGAAGAATGAAAAAATTAGAAGAAAAATAGAAAACTACAGAGGGGGGGGAAACGAAATGAGAGGGCGCAATATATGTAAACGTGTACCCGAGCCGCATCGTCTTATCGGCTTCCGCGGGTACAACGTACCGAGCGAACCGACATTATTCCGGAAAATAGATTTTACGATCGGCTACGCCTCCCAAAACACCAAACTCCGTTTACTGGCTTCAAGGCCTCGACCTTATAGGTGGGGCGAGCACACGTGTCGTGATGTTATCGGCTGTATCGAGGGCGACTAATCGCCCGTTAGCATGGCGCGATGGCGGCGAAAACCCTAATAAGCCGATAGATGTTTTTCGGAAATTACAGATTTACCCATGATTATACGGGTGACACGTTGGCGAGGGTGCTTTGGTCATTAGGAGCAACCGTTGGATTAAGATCAGACGGTTCATACGTGATCAGAATCTAGGGGAATGATTGGGTACTCGATTCATGCGACGTGTCCGACGCCCTACAGGCAGGAGAGGGGTCATTGGTGTACGCACAATTTTAAGAGCGAGATTCTCTCGAAAGAGCTTTGCTACAGGAACCCAAAATATAATGCTAACATGGGGAACAAGTAAGTTGTCCTCCCTCCTGTTGCATAATGAGCTGATCATCATGATGATCAGCTCATTATGCAATAGGAGGGGGACAACTCACTTGTCCCTCCTGTTGGTCTCATATTTTTTTTAAACTTAAATGAGTTAATAATAATGATGATGATGTAAGAAACTATTTTTTTTGGAAAACATATTATCTTAAGAACAAACTAAAATTTTATAGGAAAGTTTGGTGGAAAAAAAAGAACAAAAACCAAAACCATAAAGGAAGGGACACAAAGGCCGGCCAATAGGAGGACATGGATCCCATGATATGTTGAGGTTTTAATTTACCCCAAAGTTTTACTAGTTTTACACTTTGCTACCTTCTGTATGATCACTAAAGGCTCGATTTAACGTGTCATTATTATAATGTGACTGTCACACGGTACTTTAATTTTTTGAAAATTTTCATACCCCTGGTTTTTTTAAAAAAAAGTCTCAATTTAAACTTTCTCATTAACTTTGAATAGATTATAATCACGATTTTGAGTTGTTTTTTTCTTCTCAATTTCATTGTAGATAGAGAAGATAATATGTTTTCAAATACATCCAAAAATTACACGCTCAAATTACCACAAAGTTAATAACATAACTGGAGAAATAATAGATATTAACAAATACATTATAATGTTGGAATTATGCACAATCCGCATCCTTGTATTATTAGACGGTAAAAAGAAACAATAAGTTTTGTTTATTTTTTTGTAACTTTATTATGTCAAAAAAGGTACAAGAACTTTATTCAAAAATAACTTTTCAGTAACTAAATAAATATACTAAAAAACAACTTTATTACGAGCGCTTCCAAGAGGTAAAGATTGAAGCAAAGTTGGGCTAGTTGGAGACAAAAGAACACGAAACATGGCCCCCTCAAAGCAAAAGGAATGCATTACTTTACTCCACTTTTAATCGCAATTTAAAATGTTTAATTTTGTTTATGGGGTTTTGTTAAACCTGTTAGGCACATTTAGCGGGTTATTGTTTTGAGGATTGTTGCTTGGGACTCGGATTTTTTTTCTTGGATTTTAATTTATAACGTGATTCGTTTCGAACTAGTATTCGGATTTAAATTTAAGATGTTATTAGTTTAGGATTAAGATTTGAATTTGAATTTAACGTGTAATTGGTTTCGGACTCGGGATTGAATTTGAATTAGGGTGTTATTGGTTGTGTAGGATTGTTTTTAGGACTAATCTTTCAAAACCCACATTCCATTACAAGCCTATGGTTTTTAATGAATTTTTCTAAAGAAAGTCTAAGTTAAAATTGGAGGACTGTGACCTCACCCTCTGAATTTTCTCTCTTCTCTTCTCTTCACTTATTTAAATATTTAATATATTTAATTTTAAAATATTTCATATTTCTAATTTATTTATATATTAATATTGAATGTATTTAATTTTGAAATGTTTGTAATCAACTTCCTTTTTATTTAATTCATTTAAAATGAATTATATTTAATACTACTTAATTGCTTAATATATTTAATATTCAATATTAAATTAGATATGTTGATTGTTTAAAATTCTTAAAATATATAAATATTTTAAATATTTAATATGATATTACATTCATTTTGTTTTTATTTAAATGTTAGAAAGATACTAAGTACATAAATATTATATATATATGTAATATATTCAAAGATTTAATGTATTAAAATTTAAATCATAAAAATATATAAAGATTAAATATATGTAATATTTAAAGATTTATCGTATTAAATTATAAAAAATATTTAATATTAAGTCATTTGAATATCCGATGTCTAATGTTTGATATAAAGGTTTTCCAATATATTTAATATTTACATATTTAAATATACAAATTAGTTTTCATATGTCGAACACTAGTTGTTTCTATTATGTACTTAAACACTAGTTATTTTCATTTATGTGTTTGCGCTAGTTATCTTCTACAACCTGGCATCGTCTAAATTGTTTAAATAGATCATAAGATGTATTCAATTTTGTTGTTGCCATTCATTAGTCAAAATGAGGATGGTTTTCCAAATTCATGTTTATTTTTGTTGTTGTAAATAATTGATATTTAACATAATAACTTATTTTAAAACTCCTAATTCAAATAATCTACGAATCTAAATTTTAGTTTGAGAATGTAACCTTCAGTCTACAAATCCAAAGCAAAGTTGAAGAATCCAAACAAAAAGTTGAAGATTTTTACCGAAAAGATCAAAATCCAATCCAAAAGTCCCGAGCTTTAAAGATAAAACCCAGGTCCAAATCCCACTCCAAGAATGTCACAGTTATTAACACTTTTTACGAGTCCAAAGCAACAATCCAGAACGACTGGTACCCCTTAAGAGTCACAAACCTAAAGCCCAACGGATACGCTTTATTTACTCACTTGAATCGGTTCAAATGTTTTTTCACGCAAACAAATAGTAGTTTGGGATGATAAAACGAAAATACTAATGTTCAATACATAAAATTCATAATTCATTTTAACTTTTAGATCTTCTTATTAGAATACAACTTGCTTAATGAACTTAAATTTTCCGAGCTTAGTTTTTATTTTTTATTGAAAAATTTAACTTAAAATTTTAAGCTTATTCTAATTTTCTATTGAAAATTCGAACAAGCTTATTTTTAGGTTTTTATTAAAAATTAAACCGGAGGTGGTCAACTGCAATAAGAACCCACTTTAAAAGTGGCTCGCGTATAAATTAAAATCGAGTCATGCTTCGAGCATAACTACCTTATTTTATAGGTTGTTTATCGGAAAATACAACCCGAGTCATTCATTCATACATGTACAATAGCAGTTGGTTCTCAAAAATCGAATCTTGAAGGGCTTTAAACTGTGCGTAAAACTCTACTTTCTTCATAGCAAACTTCAACAACGTCATCGCTCATGAACGCCAAAGCTAAATCACCAAATTAAGCCCCCAAAGGGAACAGTTAAAACTAGCTCAGTTATTCAAATAGAAATCCTAGTTTCCTGCTAACAACAGTTCAATTTCAATTTGCTTGCTTGTTGAAGCATCATAAAGAAAGAGAGATTATAAGAAAATCCAATAAATGAATAAGGGGCCTGGAGATAAAATAGGATTAAAATGCATTATAAAGTTTTTGAAAGGAGTATATACCATAAGACGTGACACTAAAATAAGTACTTCATTTCCTTTGTTCGAAAGCTTAAAACTGTGTATCCAAACTTGCATAATACACCACCATACACTCTCATATGGTATCTTTAGCATTACGAAAACAAAACCCCATTGATAAACCCCACATTGAAAAAATAACTTCGACGCTATACAGGAGAAAAAAACCTGTAATGATTTAGAATCACCTGCAACATATTTTACCTCAAATTTATCACAGCATGTTGCTTCCCCCCCCCCCCTTCAGCATAAATGACTTGACTGTCGATGATCTTGGAAGCAGAACATGCACTGCTGCAACTTGAATCAAAAGACGTCAGCACCATTGATCCTCATTTTTTATTGGTACCAACCCCCCTTAAACCCGACTCCTGACCCCAACTCCGGACCTCGACCCACACCTGAGACTGGACCAACTGGACCCAAACCAACATGACACGACTCTTCTTGACTCTTCCCGACTCTTCCCCAACTGACCCGACACTGACCCCGCTTCCTTCCTCACCTCAAGCAACAAAGACCCTGCATGTTGAGCACCATTAGATGATATTTTGCATTTAGTCAGTGTGGTACTTGAACTCCCATCTCTTTTTTTGGTTGTACTGTTGAAACAAACCCGAACAAGTTAGACATAGAGCAAGTTCCTTTATCTAAGTCTACCCTGAAGAGTTATTCCATAAATTAAACCGTAAATTGGCCCCTGAGCTTTGCATGATTGATAGAAAATCTCCCTAGGGCTCTTAAAGTGATGCGTTAAATAATCATCAAATTTTAGGTGTCAGCATTTTCAATGTAGCAATTACATCTTTATAGCACTGCATACTTAATTGTGATATTAGCTTTCATATAAAAGTTAATACAGATCACAGGAGAGAGTAGGGCTAAAAATGTCGATGTCACTGTCAGAACCTTAGGGGGATTTTCTGTGAATCATGCAAACATTTAGAGAGATTTTCTGTAAATTACCCTAAATTAAACTGCATTATGCTTCAGTTAAAGGGAAACAAAATATTTCATTGAAAATCTTAAGGTATCTTACCATTCAACCAAAGTTAAACCCGCCAGATGGAACTGTAAGCTGCTCATTCCCACCAAAGCGGAATCCAGTTTGAGCAGCGTCTTGAGGCATTGCTTCTTCTTCCTCCTCCAGCCAGTAAGTTTCGAGGATCTTCACAGCCTTCTCATAGATTTCAGTGTTATCATGGCTCTGGAGATTCTCAATCTTCTCCAAACCCTCGGCTTCATCAATCAGCTGGGCATAGAGGTTCACGCTCCCAGTAGTTCCCTGGTTTTTCTCAGCTTCACCAACCCTCAGAATGTTTTCAAGTCCTTCGAGACAAACAGTGACTATTCTAGGGTCTGGGCAAACAAGAAGATCGCACAATGGTTTGATGCAGCCTTGGCTCACAAGAAACCTAGTTCAGATAAAAGCAACATAAAATGTCAAGACAATTAGATCAAAGCGTCTCAGTCAGCATATTTACATCAAAGACAGGCCAGTTTACTACTAACTTTATTTGTTCATGGGTACCACCAGATGTAGCATTTGAGATGGCCCACGCTGCTTCTTTCTTGATGTCAAATTCAGCAGTTTGCAATAAATGGACCAGAGGAGCAATAATATTCGCGTCAATTACAGCCTGAACCATAAGCAAATAAAACACACTATGCTTTTAGTTTCATGAATGCAGGAAACCATGGAAAGAATTCCAATCCTACTGAACCAAATAAGCACTAAATGAGGTTTCAAATTTCACCTGAATCTGTTCTTTATTTCCAGCTGTGATGTTTGAAATGGTCCAACATGCTTCCTTCTTGATGCTTTTCTTGTGATTGTGTGTCAAGAGTTGCAGCAGACAAGGAAGAGCTTGATGATTGATAATAAACTGAGAACAAAGAGCACACATCAAATTGAGTCATGATGTTTACCTAACTGGGATTTATGCGCAAAAGGAGTAAAATAAGCTAAATTATATGGAATATAAATGATGACTTATTCAATTGTTTAAAGAATCCCTCTGGACATGGAAAAAATAATACAATCTGTGGATAAAGCAAGTTTAAAGTTTAAACAAAACAAGGAGAAAGAACACCCATTTCAGGATGAATATTTTGAAGGACCATTTCAGGATGAATATTTTGAAGGAATAATTTTTTTTACGGAGCATGTATTTATGGTATGGCAAAGTAGCACATATTTGGAATATAAATGACAATATCACAACGCATACCGGAGGCACACACAGTTGGAAAAAGTCAGGACCTACAATCTGGTGGACATATAAACGTATTGTGGTGGACATATAAACGTATTTGGAATATAAATGACAATATTACAACTCATACCGGAGGCACTCACAGTTGGAAAAAGTCAAGACCTACAATTTGGTGGGCATATAAATGCATTATGGGCACAATGTCTAGGTCGTCTCTAGAGCCTAATACCCAAGATGGTTTTAAAAATTTAGAGAGCTCCCTCAATTGCTCGTCTAATTAACACAAAGTCCACAATTCTGAACCCCAAAAAAAGAATGAAAGAATAGGCAAGAAACTAGATACCAACACTGAATCATATTCTTATTGCACATAAGTACCACCCTAAATAATCTTTATCAATGTGTAGAGCTGGGTGAATTTCTATTAAAGCATATACCATGGATGCAGTTCAATTCTAGAGACATGATGACATGAATCAACTAAAGAATAAAAATCTTATACACCATCTACAAGGTTCTGTACAACATATTCAAACGCATCAAAACTGAGACCCTTGTCACACAATGTTAAGCAATCTAAACAGTATAAAGTTTAGCAATCTAAACAGTCTATAGAAGCTAGCATATTAAATGCATTATTTTATTATGTTAATTTAACATAAACAGATAGCCAGATAGCAATGTGAAAAAAATTCAACTACACTATTGAAATTATATCAATGAACTTCTGCTAATTTTTACCAAATAGCTTTGTAAAATAATTACTGTTGTTCCTCATCCAAAGGAATCCATCAGCATATGACAGTGATGACGGTGCTTTTAGAATTACCAGATACTAGTTAAAATTATTTGAAAATATCAACCAAAATCAGCTCTTGAACCCACCAGCATATGGCAGTGACAAAGTTTCTAAAATTAAAAAAATACTACTTAAAATTGATTGAGAATATTAAGCGAAATTAACTCTTGAAGACTGTAATAGCTAGCAACTTAAATATGTCTTCGCCTATTCAATCAAGCAGATAAATAAAGCATATGCATTAGCGACTTTTCTCATACCTGTGTCTGGACATCATCCCCTGTAACTATGTTACCAACAGTGCGGAGGGCAGGAATGAGCACCGATGGTGAAGGATGCCTACATGCCAACACCAACAGCATAAAGATTAACAAAATAAATTATTAAGAAACGAAATATACTGTAACTCAAAGTGACTGATTCTCACAATAGAAGTTCCACAAGCCGGGGGCAAACACCGGCTTCAATCACAGCTTGAATCTTGTCATTCGTTCCATCAGACAAGTAAGAGAGTGCCCAACATGCATCAGTAAGAACTTCCTCATCATTTGAATGAATAAGACGCTCAAGTGCAGGAAGAGCAGGACGTGTCTGCAAATAAAACAACCAAAGCGCGCATATGTCAACACTTTGTTGCATGTTCAAACTTAAAGTTAGCAAATCAATCTTATAAATAGATCAAACCTGCTCAAAAGCTGGTTGTGGCTTCCCCCTGCAGAAGTTGGATAGAGTCCAAGTGGCATTCCGCAACATTGACAGCTTGGCATGCTCATTCAACTGAGACAGGAGTGGGATCAATGCCCCATTGGCAAGGACAAGGTCTCGACATCTTGGTGAATCACCAGCTACATTACCCAATGCCCACACTGCCTGCAATTTAACAATAAAGGTATAAAATAATCAATGTTTTTTAAAAAATCTCGTTCTGTATAACATTTCGAGAAGCGAAACTATCAATTGTATCAAACTGTCATCATAAAAGAACTTATGATGAATTTACCAATAGCATCACAATGCAAGTTAAAAAAAATACTAAAGCATAAAGTTCAAATACAGAGAGGGGAATGCCATCTGCATAAATGTATGCATGAATACTAATCAGATACTGGCAATAATGCCCATAAGTCACAAATTTAAAACAATACACACAATCTCACTAAGCTAAGACTATTTGCAGCTAAAGGTAAATAAATTTCCATGCAGTCAACATAGACAAATACCAAAAAAGTGCAACAGAAAAGACAACTATATAAGAACTATCTTAAATAACTACAAAAATAGTTGACAACAAGTTGAAAATTATTAAAGCATAAAGTTCAAATACAGAGAGGAATGTTATCTGCATAAATGATTAAATGTATGCACCATACTAATCAGATACTGGCAATAATGCCCATAAGTCATGAATTTAAAACAAAACACACAATCTCACTAAGCTAAGACTATTTTGCGCCTAAAAGTAAATAAATTTCCACGCAGTCAACATAGACAAATACCAAAAACTGCAAGGAAAAAGACAACTATAAAAGAACCATCTTAAATAACTATAAAGATAGTTGACAACAAGTTGAAAAATACTAAAGCATAAAGTTCAAATACAGAGGGGAAAGTTATCTGCATAAATTTATGCATGAGTACTAATCAGATACTGGCAATTCAATAACATAACACAGATAGACTACATACCTGCTCTCGGACATCATCACTCTGAGAACCAAGCAGCTTCACAAATATCGGAACAGCTCCATGATCAATCACAACCTTGGTGTTCTCTGATGTACCAGAGGCTATGTTGGTAAGTGCCCAAGCAGCCTCAAACTGAAAGAATACCAAAATTTAATTAAGAAAAGAACAATTAAAGAGGACTGGATTCATAAACAAAAAATTAATCAAACCTGAAGTTGAGGATAATCCTCCCTTGTAAGAAATTCCACAAATCGAGGAACAACACCAGCTTGGATAACCTCTTCTATTGGAGGACTCCTCTCTGGCAAAACAAATTCCGAGAACAAGCAAATATCATCATCAACTATCTTTTAAAATCTAGGGTAATTTGCAATTACCTTACACTTATCATTAATCAGTAGCACTTATCAACCCTCGTTCCTCAATTTATTATTAGCAGCAACAATCCTGAATTCATAGTGAATAGAGTCTGAAATTTATTCTTATCAAAATGCAAATTCAGGAGTGGCGGGTGCTACAGAAATAGTTAAGGGGTGATCAGTACTATAAAAAATATGGATGAGGAGGGTCATCAGCGATATTTTTTTCTTAAATCTATATGCCAAACCAGAAGTTAGATCAAATATTTCCCCAGTTGATAATAGCTGAATCGTAAGCAAAATATTGGCAAAAGCATTATCTACAAGTAAGACATAAATTCCTCATGAGAGCTCGCTTTTCTTTTCCTCAGAATTAAACTAAATAGCTAGCACAAATCCAATATTTGAAAAAAAAAGGTTCTACTAAAATTTCTCAAGTCATGATTAACCCAATCAACACAACACTCACGAACCCATCATGATGGGCAGAAAACAAACGTTCAGTACAGTTAACTAATTCCTCTTGAGAGTTATACTCAGCTTTTTCATCAGAATTAAACAGCCACCACAAGTCCATTACATAGGAAAAATGATATTGTACTAAATTTTCTTAAGTAATGGTTAAACCAATCAACACAATAATCACGATTCATCATCATGAGCAGACAGTAGACAATTTAATTCCATTACAGTTAATTAATGCAATTAAAGTCAATTATGTTCAAATAACACTAATGGTTAAATCGATTCCAGAAGCAAAAGGTGCGATACCAAGGAAAAAAAACTCAAACAAATAAAAAACTTTAACCTTTCAATACCTATCGACAGCAATTTCCTGAACTGAGTCGTAGCTTCGAGCTGCAAGGTCCGATCATCGGAATAAACCCCGGCCACCATCGCCGGCAAGCTTTCCAACTGAAAATTAAACGCAAAAACACATTAACCACAAACCCTAACCCTAGAAACAAACCCAAAACCCTAAATCCCCAAATCAACCCCCCCGATCTAGTACCCCGACACCCCAAACCGTCAGATCTAGCGATGAACAGACCAAGCTTACCTTTTTCTCGACCCCCGACGATGGGATCGATTGAGGAAACGCCGCCGCCGCCATTCCCTCCCTCCGCTTCTTCTGCAGGTTCTCTTCTCGCTTACTCTTTCGTATCTCCACCATGTTGTCCTCTCGCCGCCGGCGACCCTCCTCGGCGTCGACGGCGACCTTGTACTTGTTGCGGCGGACCTCCGTCCTCTCGCTCGGACGCAGAGACATCGGTAATGGATCGAATGAGGAGTAGAAACCCTAGAGATTTGATCGATGATACCGTAGAGAGGTTTAAAAGTGCAGACTTCTTGGGGATCGCGTCTAGGGTTTTTTTTTATAGGTTGAAGAGTGGGAGAGTGTAGAAAGAGGAGGGAACTTTACAAAACGCCCCTGAACCTTTGGGGTGATTTGCACTAAACGGTCATAAAATTGAAAATTAGAGAAACCCCCTTAAAACTCTTTGGTTTTCAGTAAAGTTCACACAGTGTCCCCGCCACTAAAACTTAGGTAGAATGGTGTCATAAAACTGGTAATGTAAAATACAAATACATTCATAATATGTTATATGGTAAAGAAAAAAAAACGATGGATTAAGCAAATTCCGTTCTAGAATTTGGTTGTCGAGAATGGAGTAAAATGCGGAAAAATAATTACGAACAAAGCTATACTCATGATTTCAACAAGTGAGGTTTTTTTAGAAAATTCAATTTAGAATTGAACATAATACCATGGGAACCATATTGGAACTTCCAAACCGTTAGGTTATCCTCGGCGGGCGAGTGAGGTATTATTTTAAAATTGATGAGTATTTCTCGAAGCTTAAAGATGGTTGTATCCAGCATTTTATAAACTTCAAACAATTAAAGAAATTACTATAAATCAGAACTTTCAAAATGTATCATCAGAACTTTAGGATGAACTTTGTTTAGAGTTTATCTAGAAATAAATTAGAGGAAAACGAGAGATAAAAAGGGAAAAAGTTATATTTATGATTTTACGGTAAGAGTTATTTCTCTTTAGAAATGGTATTTTCTATAGTTAAAGCTTTTGAGAGTTTAGAGAGAATTTTATGAAGGAAAATGATAGGGGCACACCCCCAACCACATCCCAAACCACACCCCCTCTCATATGCTACGGTATATCGGGCCCCACATGGGATTTTAAAAAATTAAAATCCCATGTGGGCCCGGTATACCGTAGCATATGAGAGAGGGGGTGTGGTTTGGGTTGTGGTTGGTGTGCCCCTAGTGCCACCCTTTTGTGAATGCTCTTTAAAATCTAGGGTATTTTTAAAATTTTATAAAGCTCATGTTCTTTTTGTGCAAATGACGCCAAAAATCGGGGGGTTTGTGAAATTTCACCAAGAAAGAAACCCTAAAATGGGGGAGACGAAATGTAAACGGTGGGCCCGGGGAAATATGTGGGTGAAATGTTGGGTCCGATCACTTAGTGGTGAACTTTGAAAAGGAGTTGGGGTGAAAGGCACAACGGTCGATCGGCGAAGAGTGGGCTTCGATGACCGCTGAAATTTGACCTTCAATAAGTGGTTTATTTACGATGAAAACCTCGATGTGGGGGATTATTACGTTTACGAATTGGGCCTTTAAATATCTAGCCCACTCTTTTTTTCCGAATTTTTTTCTTATTAAAAATTTATTTTTGGGGAAAAACACAGACGAAATTTATAGAAATTATTAGTTGCATTATAAAATTAGTGTGAGCTCTCTGTTCAAATCTTCTCATTTGCATATAATATGACTTGCCAATTTGAACTGGTAAAAATGGCTGGAGTTTTTGGCAAGAAACTAAATTGCTCAAGAGGTGTTTGTCGAAATGCGGCTGCGAAAGTTGCAAACTTGTTAGCGGGCAGAAAAGGGTTAAGGCAAATTCAAATCTTTAAGTTGGTTTTAACCAAGATTTTGCTAATGGAGTTGCAATGTGTGCTTTTGTTTTATGACAGCATACTATTCCATTCATAATGTTTCGTGTTGCGTAATGTGACTAGAGTATTTGTGTGCAGGGAACCCTGCATATGAAGTTGTCAGTGGGGGGTTTTGAATCATGGAAAATGAGTGATGATATGGTATGAGGTAAGTTCGCTTCTTTGTAGGCTCACATTTGGGTTGTTTATTCTTTTTTACTGATTCCTCTACTATATTACTTGTAACGAATAAATGTTGTGTTTGATCTTTCAAAATTCTTGCATGTTGGTTTGTTGAAAAGTATCATATATATAATACAGAGCTGAAGCAACTTCTTAAGGACCCATGTCCTGATTGTGAAACTGCAAGTAAGAGTTTTTATATGTTCATTAACTTTAACTACGTGCGCAATTGGGTATGATTTTATCTGATTATACTCAGATCTGAATTTGAAGTAGTTGGATGTGATAAAGATTTGCTGTCTGTCAAATACAGATTTGTTTGTATCAATATACCCATATTCCGTTCATTTTCGATTATAGCCAATATGATAATATATTCATGACCATAAAAAAACCATATCTGAAAATGAAATTTTTATTTGATTCACATAATCAAATATGATTATAGACACACCAATATTCTCTCCATTTGCGCACCCATGACTTGGACCATTCAGAAGTGGGTTTTACAGAACATCGATCCTTTATATTTTAAATGTGGATCTGTTTCACTTGTTATCATAACACACACGCACACGGGCGTGCGCGCACACACAGAGACACATATATTAGTGTAGATGATTGTTGATAAAAGCATATTAAGAAAATGGAGAGGCTGTTTTTTTTATATTCATAATAGTCAAATGAAAACTGTGATAGGATTGAACCAAGTATTTCTTAAAGGATAGCTTGTTGTACTACTAGAAGGATAAAAACGTCACAAAATGAGTTATATAGGCAACTTGAGAGCTATGTTGCATGGATACGAGTACTGGTGGTGGTGCGGGTACGAGTCCGAGACGCGACATATTTGCAAAGGTAGGAAACGGGGACACTGCTATATACATATGTTGAATTAGTACTTTACGTAGGATCACTGCTATATACATATGTTGAATTAGTACTTTACGTAGGATCAAGAATCATTTTTCATTCACATGTTATGAAAATAAGATTCCCATGACATTTTCATGTTTCTTTTATTGAGTGGATTATAAATTGGAAACCACTTGTTTTTTTAAACAAGATAACGACCTCTAAAATCATAGTTTTGAATGTGAAGTGTAGGATTAACGTTCAAGAAGTGAACATGAAGTGTAGGATTAACGTTCAAGAAGTGTCTGATGAGTGTTTTTATTTAGGACATGTATTGTGTAACTGTGTACACATTTGAATAAACATATGCATATATTCAAGAAGTGTCAAAGGAGTGTCTGTTTTCGGTACGAGTATGATTCATGATAAAAGTGTCCAAGGAATGTCTGTTACATGTCAGTGTCCAGTATGTATCGCATACATGTACGGCTTTATGATCGAAGTACCATGGCAACACAGGTTGAGAGGAGTTTTAGTAGAAAGGTAAATATTGTACGTAATGAAACAAAGACATGAAAAACATAATACATAAAGATAATCTGCTGACCTTTATATGTTCCATAGCCAATAAAATCAATCAAGGATCACTTAGTGAAAAAGGTTATTCCTTAATTGATCCTCTAACTTCTACTCCTATATGGTAATTTGGGTTCTCAGGTGTAGGCGTCTAAAAATGCAGCTCGAGACAGAGAGAAGACAACGAACGTCGTTATCCGATTCTATGAGGATTATCTGTCGTCGACAAGCACATGAAACGAAACGACGAACCAAGTGGCCCGCGTGCGTCAATCAACACGCGCGCGTCAATCAGCTTGTGCGCGTCGGTCAACACACGCGCATCAATCAGCTTGCGTGCATCAATCAGTTCATGCGCGTCGGTCAACACACGCGCGTCAATCAGTTCGCGCGCGTCAATCAGTTCGTGCGCGTTGGTCAACACGCGCGTATCAATCAACACGCGCACGTCAACCAACGCACGCATATTAACCAACGCGCGTTCGACGATCAGTCCCGTAACGAAGCGTGCAAGTCAACAAGTCAGCCAAATACGTGAAACGGGAGAAACTTCAAGTCTCAGAAAAGTCAGAAAACACCAAACAGTTCAGCAGAAAGGCCGAACTACCCGCACCCGCCGAGTTGAACCCGCGACCCCGCGGGTCAGCGGGGTGTTTCACGCAGGTTTGACCCCCGGATACGTTTTTCGATGGTTTTAAGCAGTTTTCTCGGGATTTATCTGTTTCAGGGGTTCTTAACTGCCTAGATATCATCTACAAAAGTGGTTAGGCCGTTATTGACTGAAGATAAGGCTAAATCATTCATTCTCATCCACATACCCGTATCCGGAGCCCTATAAATACAGCTTAAGGGCTCATTTCACAGGGGCGGATTATTATTCAAGAGGGCGAGATGCTGCCGGATTGAGGAGTCAAAGGAGCCACGAATTTCAGTGAGGGTTAGTGAGATCCCGGCGAACTCCATCATAAAGAATGAGCTATTTGAAGGATCTGAAATCCGATTCTACCGTTCCTTGAGATTAGGCTTGGTCTTAATCTCGAGAGGAGCTACTGATTTCGCTTGGTCGATTTTAGCGCTTTAATCAAACACTTTCTCGGTGAAAGCGAAGTTTTGCCGAATTTTTCATCAACCGGATCCAGTTCAAAGGCTGTCCACGGATATTGACATCCCGGCACAGACAAAGATCACGCGCAAGTTGAAGACTGATAAACGATATTCCTGCGTTTGTTTTGACGAGAGTTGTAATTTTTGTTTTTATTGTGTAAGAGTCTTATAAAAAGATTATCTTTTTTTATTTTCATTGTAACAACTAAAGTTGTAATGAATACCGTAATGAATACATCAACTTTCGATGCAAACATCAGGTACATACACTGTTGAATAGCAAGTTCCTAATATGTTTCCTAATTTATTTTGGTAACAGGTTATTGGGATTCTTAATATGTTTTGATAACAGGTAATTGGGATTCATAATCTGTTTTGATAACAGGATTCCTAATCTGTTTTGGTAAAAAGTTATTAGGATTCCTAATCTGTTTTGATTTTGGTTTTAGAATTCCTAGTATGCTTTTGGTTTTAGGATTTCTATATATATAGGAACACGTTTTAGATTTGGGGAGCAACGAAAAGGATATTTGCAGCACAGAAAAGATGTATTTTATGAGCTATTGATTAGGGTTTTGTTTGAAGAGAATTAGAGTTTTGTTGGTGAGATTAACTGGTGAGTTTATATGATTTTATAATCTCAGTTTGTACTCTTCTTCTCTATTAGTGAAAGCCACGTCCCCTTCTTGCCCCGTGGACATAGGCAACTTGCCGAACCATGTTAAATTTTATTTGTTTGAGTTTGTGTTGTTATTTTGCATTGTTTGGCCTTCTCTCGGTGTTTGTTTAATTTGGTCTCTCGAAGCACATCGGTTTGGTTTTGGCTTCCGCCGCACACAACATACATCGCTACAAAATTTTCAGGAAAGCAATTGTTACTTTAAAAAAAAAAGGATCCGGAGGTTTTTCATAACTGGGGTTGGCAAGTTTCATGAAGAGTTTAACTGTATAATATTTTTAATGATTATGATATGAGGTAAAATTAAAGTAATCCTCCTTTTAGATGTCTTAGCTCTAGTCCATTTTTATATGCTAAGAAGGTAGCGTTTTATGTATTACAAAAGCGATTAAGTGCATCATCAATACGTAATTAAGCATTGATATTATTCAACTCACAAGGCAAAAAAGAAAAAAAAGGGGAAAACACAAACATCAAAAGAGGAAACCTTAACCTAGATAACACACTAAACAAAGCCATGAAATTTTAACAAAACAAAGCAAATTATTCTAGCAACCCTGAGGAATGGACTAGGCCGGTGGCATCCATTGCAGCTCAATACCAAACGTCCATGAGCTTGGATCTTCAGTCTCGTTGATATCAATAACGCTTGTGTATGCAGTGCATGCTCCAACTCTAACCCTAATCCTGCGCGAATTTGATGGAGAGTCTTTCAAAAAGCTACAGCAACGCTTGTTACGACATTTGATCCCCCCGTCTATCGCTTCAAACTTCCTACAAACACTGTTAGACGAGCAATTCAAAGGAGAGAGCAACAACGTCTTTGAACAGTTGAACAGCAACACTGTGTTTCTGTTAGAAATATTGAAAGGAGATGTTTGGTCAATCTGCAGCCCTCCTTCCATTAGGTCAGAGGACAAACATGACCCGGGATCGACAGGAGGAGGGCTAATTACAATTCTGTTAGAAGTTCGATTAATGCTTAGGACCTTGTAATAAATCCCACCAACGGATTTGAATTCAAGAGCGCCATTGTTGCAGTAAAGCTGGTAGTTAGGATTACCGCAATTCGGGTTAGTGCTTAGAGGGTATGGGACTGGTAAGTTTCCACATTGGGGGCAAGAATTGAGGCAAAATGCTGAGGGTAGTGTTGAGAGGATGGCCAAAGCTAAGTGTGGCAATGTGATCTTCATGGTGGGAGGAGATTCTGTGTGAATGTTTTAAGATTAGAGGCCTATTTATAGTAATAGATCTTGCGTCGTAGGCCTAAGGAAAGAAAGAAAGCACTATGCTACACTTTTGAAGTTGTTTATTGTTGGAAATGTACGGACGGGTGGGGGAAAAAATCTTAACATATATGCGTTTCTACTAGATCACTAATCATCTTATGACTTGTATTATATATATGCCATTATTACAGGATTCGATTCTATCCATGGCACTTATCACCTTTTAATTTGCAAACCTAACTAAGCAGCCATTATTGCTCCTCTCCTCTTCCAAACCTCTCCACAAATGTTAATTAACAACGCAGCCATTATCGATTCCGGTACGTTATAACAGCAATACTATCCCATGATTACTTGTGCTATCATGTTATGGATACCTGTAAGACAATTTGCCTATGCTTGGGAGCCAATTACTAAAATGCACTTGTTCTTAAAAGGTTGCTGCTTCTAGTATGATTAAATTAACGACATACCAAAGTCACTAGCGGGAAGTTTCTTAAAAAGCTTATTGTGCACCATTATGATGGGGTGCGCTTCCTGATCAACAAAATCACCAAACCCATCATGTTGGCAACATCTCCACCGTTGAGTACAACGAGGCGCCAAGATCATGGAGTACTGAGCTGACACCTAAACGATTAGGATAGTCATAAAGGTCACTTCCTTTGTTATATGGACCACAGTTTCATTAAAGGAGCCAACATCTGTTAAAAGGAAAACTGGTTGCATCTCGTACCTTAATTAACTTGTACAATCAATACTTGTTTTTTTTTTTAATGTGCAACGCATTTGGCAGCACATGCCTTTTTTCAAATTTAGAATAACCTGCATTATCAGAGATACATGACTTGTAATTTGTTTGGAGGCAAAGAATGTGACAACAATTCCAGCATTGTGGTGTGTCCTACATATTTTAACTTGTAGCGGTGTTTCTGATAATTATTAGGTCTGGAAGTATTGAGTCTGAAAATATTCTTCAAGATAATACTATACTTTCTTAATATTTTCAACATCTTGAGCTAATATCAATCTACCGTGACCGGCAACCAAGAAATGAAACATGACTACCAACGGACGCATAATTTCTCGTTAACCTAAGATATGACTATTAGAGTATAAAATTACAATCCTCAATCCACACTACAACTTCGGAGTTTTGGTGCAGTGGTAGGATCATTTGACATGGTACAAAGCAACAAATATTCAAATTCCACTGGCCATGAATTTAAAATGGATTTTAAAAGGTGATATTGTTGCGGCCTGTGTGAATTCAGATTTCGACCCATAAAAAGGGCACTAAACCTGCTAGAGAATGTTAAGAGTACAACATTATAATCCGCATCCCTTATCACAACCTCAGAGTTTTAGTGTAACTGCAGCATCACGGTCATTTGACAATACGCTGTTAGAAGTCAGTAGCTCCCCACCCCACCTAACCCCCCACCTAACTTGCAACAATAATCAACAACCCCTTAATAGTGTTTACCTACCCATAAACCAATGTTATAAATAACCCCCAAGTGTTTGTGTTAGATCCATCCCGGTAGCAGAAAGAGAAAGAGAGAGAAAGAGTATTTATATCTGAGAGTATAGTGTGTTTGTACCACTAAAGAAATAATAATAATAATAATATATGTCTTAGTGTCCATCACTTTTCTCAACTCAACAAGTGGTATCAGAGTCTGGTTTATGGTGCATGTATCTGCTTATCGTATGCTCTGTGCCTGCCACCAAAGGTGGATCATCCACATCAGAAAATAAGTTAGATTATCATTTACTTTTTAAAGGCATTGGGCACAATTTATGAGTATGATACTATTTATAAGTACGTTTACTATTCATGAATACAATTGTTGTTCATGTAAAATAGTAGAAGTTATAGCTTGTGAAGCAAGGTGGTCAAGAACCTGCTCTCTCCTACGGTGATCTTATCGGCATTCTTAAAAACCAAAGTTCGTGTTCAGTGAGACTGTGAAGTTGGTTGGTAAGGGACCATACTTGCGTGGAGGTATTAAAGCAATACCGCGTCACAATGGCGGATCTGGCAAATACGACTACCACACTCAAAAAACTCAACGGTAATAACTATAACTACTGGGAAACATGTATGAAGTCCTATTTATAAGGACAAGACCTCTGGGAGTCATCGGGGGTGCTGAAACTACAGCACCTCGGGAAGCTAGTGAAGCACTAAGAAAGTGGAACATCAAAGCCGACAAGGCTATGTATGTGCTGAAGACGACAGTAGAAGAAGATTTCGTAGATTATATGCGAGATGCTAGAACTCCGAAGGAGGCATGAGATACCCTCGTGATGGTTTTCTAAAAAAAAACGATGCTCGACTTCAACTCTTGGAGAATCAATTGATGATCTTGTAACAGAAGGATCTGATAATCAGTCAGTACTTCAAACAAATAAAATCACTTTGTTCAGATATTGCTTAACTAGATCCAGGCCTTCGCTCCGTTGAGACGAGCTGGTCGAGATGTGGTGTCCAGTCACTCACATCGGTGAAGGCTACGCTATGCTACCTGTCCTTACCCTGGGAGTACTGTTTTAGCAAAGCTAACGATAGGTCAGACGGGTCTGGGACCATCCTTCCTTTCATAGGCTGGAGCAAACCTTGGGTTTACACAGCTATGCCCTTTAGTTGCATCTTCAACCTGGGCAAGACAAGACCCTACTTTATGGTTTTTCCATCATCCACAACAAATCGGATGAAAGCCCGATACTTATCATCTACTCAAACGAGATTGAAAACTACCATTCTGTCGAATCGGAAAAGGTTTCGAAGAGCGCAGAAGGTCAGTTCGGTGGTCAGATCTGAAGGGGTTTTAAAGTATCTGATGCAAAAATGAGGAGAATAATCATCCACGGTTTGAGACCTGAATATCACGGACTCGTTGCTACTACAGGTAGCTGACTCAACTAACATTATTAGAGTTGGAGAGTTTGCTCGCTACACAGGTGTAACGCCCCGCCCCGGAATCCCGGAGTCGGTACGTTATTAGATCTGATGGACTGGTCTCACAAACCACCACATGTCTTTTCAGCACGTTTTGTCCTCACTCATGCGTTCCCTAGAAAACTTCCCAGAGGGTCACCCATCCTAGAATTTCTCCAAGCCAAGCACGCTTAACTTTGGAGTTTCTAAGAGTTAGGTTCCCGAAAAGAAGATGCATCTTGGTGGTATGAGTATTCCAATCAAATCTATCAATACTAATCACATCACCCTCTCGAGGGTTAGGGTATTACAACAGGAAACTCTAGCCAAACAAATGGTTGGCGTTTTAATAAAATGCGAAGATGAATCACTCTTCAGCAAGGAGAGAGGCAAATCAACAGGCACGAGGAAAGAGAAGTATAGAAAAATTGGTTCAAGGAGGCAGCTAGGATGGCCATACAACGACAGAACACAACAGCGTGAGGAGCAAAGTGATCGTCAGCAAGGAGACCTAACAGTAGCTATTACAACTGTGGGAAGAAAGGACACTTTACCAAAGACTGCCGCTACAAGAGAAGCAGAGGGCAATGCTGTAACATCGCGCAGATGCTAAGATGATGAAGACGAATGGGATGCTCAAGCATCCATGGCCATCATTAAAGATGTACCAGTCGACGAAGACGATGTGGTTGGTATGGCACTAACCTCAATTGTAGAAGAATCTGAATTCGCATTTACAGTGGTTTCAGATCAAGAAAAAAATCAGCTATAATAAAGATTGGATTCTCGATTCTAGCTATTCCAATCACATGATGGGAGATAAGGGAAAACTTGTCAACATGAAGGAGTATAAAGGCTGTCGAGAAGTTGTGATAACGAATAATACAAGATTATCTATCACACATATTGAAAAGACTGTATTTACACCATGCTACAACCCGAATCGGATACAACTATAAGATGTATACCATGTATCGGGTATGAAAAAGAACAATCTATTTGTTCTCCAATTAACAGCTTCTGGAAACTATGTAGTTTTTGGGCCACAAGATGTAAAAGTCTATCGAAACTTAAAGCCACCAGGAGAATCTGTCATGGAGGGACAAAAGAAAGAATCTATCTATGTGATGTTAGTGGAATCAGCATATATAGACAAGACTAGGAAAAATGAGACGGCTGATTTGTGGCATGCTCGGATTGGCCACGTGAGCTATCACAAGCTTAAGATCATGATGAAAAAGTCAATGTTGAAGGGTCTTTCACACTTGGATATTCGAAGAGGGACCGTATGCAAAGGTTATCAGTATGGTAAGGCACATCAATTATCGTATCAAGATTCACAATTCAGAGCCAATGAACCTTTGGAGCTTGTACACTCGGATGTATTTGGTCGAGTAAAACAAGAATCAATTGGTGGGATGCGGTAGATGATCACGTTCATCGATGATTACTCTAGGTATGTTTGGGTTGATTTTATGAAGGAAAAGTCTGAAACACTTTTCAAATTCAAGCAATTTCGAGAAGAAATCAAAGGAGAACTCAGCAAGAAGATTTGTTGCCTACGCACAGACAATGGGGGAGAGTACACATCGAAGGAGTTTTACTACTACCTGAAGCAACACAAGATTCAACGACAGCTAACATGCCCAAATACTCCACAGCAGAATGGCGTAGCCGAAAAAAAGAATCGTCACATCGCTGAAATTTGCAGAAGCATGCTTCATGCCAAGAACGTGTCAGGACGTTTTTAGGTCGAGTGTATGAAGACTACGGTGCACATGATCAATTGACTACCACAATCGAAGCTGGAGTTTATGTCACCCTTTCAGAAGTTATGGAATACCAACCCAACCGTAAGCCATTTCAGAGTCTTCGGTTGTGTATGTTATGTCCTTGTGCCTGATCATTTATGCAACAAATTCGATAAAAAGGTTGTAAGATGTATATTTGTAGGATATGACAATAAAAGGAAAGGATGAAGATGTTGTGAACCCACAACCGGACGGTACTACACATCAAGGAATGTTGTGTTTGACAAAGTCTTGTCTTGGTGGGCTTCACAAGAAGTTGCACTCTCAGACTCTAGTGATCTAGAGGATCAGTTGCAGAAGAAGCTGGCGGAGTCGGATCAAGAAGAAGGACTACGTCAATCAGAGAAGACAATCAAACTCTTCAACATTCTCAAAAGAGAATAATTCATGGAAAACTGGTGTTTATCAGACAACGCCAGAAGAAGAGCGCCCAAGCCAAATAGAGAATATCGAAGAAGAACTAACTAAACAACTTCGAAGATCAACCAGACCCAGGAAGTCAAATCTTAAGTATGCTAATGTGGCCATTATGAAAGATGTGAATGAGTCATCTACCTTCAAAGAAGCATACGAGAGTGAAGAATGGAGAAAAGCAGTAAGAGAGGAAATCCAAGCGTTGAAAAGGATGTTAGAATTCTTGGACTTGTGGATAGAGAAGTCGCTGTTGAGGGGGAGTGTTCCTCTCCACCTAACTTGCAACAATAATCAGCAACCTCTTAATAGTGTTTACCTACCCCTAAACCAATGTTATAAATAACCCCCAAGTATTTGTGTTAGATCCATCCCAGTAACAGAGAGAGAGAGTACTTATATTTGAGAGTATAGTGTGTTTGTACCACTAAAGAAATAATAACAATATATTTCTTAGTGTCCACCACTCCTCTTAACTCAACATAGGCTTTATATAATCCACTAATCCACCAAAAAATAATATAGGAACCCTAGGATATTTTTTGGTGAATTATAATCCGAAACAATACACTCAGAATGTGGTTATCAAACATGCATAAAATGGAATATAACCCAAAAAATGGATTAGAACCCGCTTTGGCCAAGTTGCCAAACATGCCCTAAGATGCTTGACAGTGGTGATAACTTGAAGCAAATGAAACCCTTTCTCATTGATCGTGTAGAGGTATTTATATTTAGTTGCAGCAAGGTTTCTGATAAACTTCTTATAATTCTTATGTTGATAATTAGGTATTTGATATTTTCAAATAAAGAATGGAATTAATAAGAAGAAACACATAAATCTCACAACAGAAACCAGAACGTTACTTAAAATCAAACTTGCATACCAGATAAGGAATACTCTTGACCCTCAAGCTCAAGATTGACCACAAGTCCCTTCCCGCCAAAATTAGGAACCTGAACAACGAATCTCTATATTGTCTTGTGGTAACCCCCTGTCCCAGGATCCCGCAGCAACCACACTTTATTTTGTCCTCTTCTCAAGTTTAAATTTTCTCTCTTCCCTCTCAACAATTTTAGCCGTGTATGCAACCATCCCTTCAATTGAGAAAACCTTAAGGACAATCCGACAAGCAAACCCCCAAAATTCAGGCTCATAATGTCAGCGATAGCCAAGGCCAATGCAGCCGAGGAGTCTGCCAAGAAGAAGAAGAAGATTGCTGCCATTGGCGCCTCCTCATTATTCCTCCTCGCCATGGCGGCCACGATCGCCACCGTCGTTACCACTAATCGTCACTCATCCCACTCTGATTCCTCTAATGAAATCCAGGCATCCATGAAGTCCATACAGTTCAGTATGCCAGCCCACCGATTACCAGGAGCAGTGTGAGAGCTCGCTGATGCAGGCGGCCGTAAACACGACTGACCCAAATAAACTCATCCAGATAGCATTCAGCGTCACCATTGAGCACATTCGCAGCGCGCTTAAGAAGTCTGAAACCCTGCTGGCTGCCGAGAAGGATCCTTGCATGTCCAAGGCACTGAAAGATTGCAGGGAGCTGTTTGATTATGCCAGAGACGATCTCAGAAACTCCATTGATCGCATTGAAATTTCAGACATAACCAAGCTCGACAATACTATTGATGACCTGAAAATATGGCTCAGTGCAGTTGTTAAAGACCAAGAAACTTGCCTTGATGGGTTCGAGAATGCCTCTGCAGATGCTGCAAAGGATATGAAGAAGGTGCTGCAGAGCTGTGCGCAGCTCACTAGCAACTGCCTGGCCATAATCGATAGTATCTCGGAGGGTCTGACCTCCTTCAAGCTTCCATCCTTTAGCAGTAGGTTGCTCTCATCGGAGGAGGGTCCGTCTTGGGTCAATCCGACGAAGAGAATGCTTCCTGAATCCAAAGGCAATCCGAAGCCAGATTTAGTCATGGATTAGGATAGGAGTGGAGAGTACAAGACCCTTGGCCAGGCGTTTGAGCATGTGAACAAGAAGATTGACGAAGCTTTTGTGATCTATGTCAAGAAAGGAGTTTACATGGAGAATGAAATTGTGGGGAAATCTCTGACAAATTTGACATTGTATGGGGATGGACCAACAAAGACGAGGATCACTGGGAGCTTGAACTATGTCGATGGCACACCAACATACAGGACTGCAACTTTTGATACGGCCTTTTTTTATGTATATTTGTGATTTTTACAGTCAACTTCCAGGAAAATTGTTGTTGCTGATCGGATGATAGTAAAGTGGACAGGTTTACAGCTATAGAGGATGCTTCATAGGCTAAAATTTTGGATAGTAGCTCAACCAAAGCTTTGACATGCATTAGGTGTTAGGATCGAAGATCGCTGTTTGGCTCAGAAGCTTGCTGCGAATAGACCGTTCTTCTTCACTTGTGCACCACCAAGAACACAAAGGGGAACCCACTGATAACCCCTACACAAGTCACTCACAAAGAGAAAAGGGGATTCGCACAAAGGGCTGGACGGGAAGAGAGGATCGCACAAAGGGTGAGAGCACAAAGCTCACAGAGGGTGGGAATCGCACACAAGCTAGGGCACAAAGCTCAAGTTCTCTTCCTCCTTCT
>BQKN01000727.1:0-12636 GCA_022839385.1 Asparagus kiusianus | reverse complement strand
ATGTGAGCGGTTGGGATTGTTGATGTATATTCCAGGCTCGCGCCGGTGAAGTTTGTGTAGGCACCGGGGTGAGTCTCAGGAGTTAAGATATTTGTGATTGTGGTTGTATTCCGGGCTCACAACGGTGAAGTTTGTGTAGTCACCAGGGTGGGTCTGAGGAGCTGAGATATTATGATTGTGGTTGCTTTCCAGGCTCGCGCCAGCGCCTTGTGTCGGCCTGGTGTGAGTCTGAGGTTATATCGAGATTATTGATTATTTTCCAGGCTCGCACCAGTGCCTTGTGTCGGCCTGGGGTAGGTCTGAGGAGCAGTGATATTGCGATTGTTGATTATTTGAGATGAGTGATGGGATAGTTAGTTACATGACCTTGATTCTTAGCTAAGTATGATTCTTGTGAGATGTAGGCCGGTTGTACTTCTTTTCACACATAGATCGGGATTAATATTTAATTATCTATAATTTGAGACATATGGTATATACATGAGGGTTTCCTTGTTTGAATTATTTTACTCGACGTACTACGTCTCTTGTTGTAGATTTTTAAGTATTAATTCCATCTAGTGTATGCCCTTGTGACTTGGATTATTAGTCTAATCGCTAGCTGCATGACCTCGTTACCTGATCGATTCTGGATGCTTTATGTTATCATGATTTAGTAGTGTTTTTATATTGATTTGTGGATTTCAGTTGTATGTTCTTTTGTTGTTTATGTTATCGTATCGTTTTCGCATTGGATTTCCGTTCGTTCTATTTTCTTTGTGGGGTCGGGTCTTGCCGTGTGCCATACACGCTGACGTACACCTGTTTTCTCTGGTGTACGTCAGACTTAGAGGAAGAACATGTTCAGTTGGTAGATCATCAGGAGCCAGAGGATTCTTAGCATGAGTGTCTTACAGACGTAGCAGAAGAAGAAGCCGAAGCTTAGTCATTTCCTTTCAGTTTGTTTTGTATCACCTTCATTATCTTTTGATCAATGTATTTTTATATTCTCCAGTATTTCATTCAGATAGTTTTTGTATAAGGGCAGTTTGACCTGTATTATTATGTCTCAGATGTTATCCCAATTGTGATATGATATTTTTATTCTGAGTTTGTTTATTATATTCCTGCTGATTGTGATCGGGGACCTGTGCCATTGCATTGTATTTATTTCCAGACGCTTAGCGTATTAGGTTGAGGAAAAATGTTTATTTTTATTTATTCTCCTTAATCTAATACGTCGCGGGCTTGTTCACGTTCTGATTCCCCGGTATTTTGGGAAGCGGGGCGTGACACAACCCGTTTGACCTCTTTAATCCTGGCCATCTATATGCTATCTGCCTAGATCTTGGCCTTTGATTTCTCCATTAGAAGAAGACCTAGAACCCCATTTTCAACCCTTCTTTCACTCGTTCCTCTTCTCAAATTCAGCCGATCTACCATTTCTGATCTCCCAAGTCGACTGGACCTCATTCTCAGTCGACTTCTCACCTCATATCATTCATCATTGTGTGGGTATATCTCTTGTTCCCTCTTCTTTTTCAATTCCTATCATAAGATCTATTCTAGGGTTTGCATTTAGGGCTTTTTGTTGTCATTCTTAGATCCGTGCCTTATTTGCTTCATAATCAAGCCTAAGAATATTCCCAAACGTCATAGAACCGGGAGGGATCAACCCTCATCGTCTAATGCTCCTTCTCCTCCCGCTACAAATTTTGAATTTTATGAACAATATCTTAGGAGTCCTTCTTTAATTGCTAAATATCGCTCTATATGTAAACTTAAAACTTTTCCCGGGCGATATGTTAAGTTCGACAATTTTGATCATTTTATGTTGAGGACCTATTTTGACGCAACTAAAATGATTGACTTGCTTTTCAGTACCAATAATCTTCCCTATTATCCTCATTTGGTACATCTCTTTTATGCTAACCTTCGAGTTGATTCTTCAAATCCGAGAACACCTTTCATTCATTCTAGAATTAAGGCTTTGGACATTTATTTATTACAGACCACGAGTTGGGTATGTAATTGACATATGACAGGTCATTGATATTTCGGTTGGAGATAGAGTTATTACTCCATGTTGTAGCTTTTGAATTTGGTATTTAGTTATTTACAATTTGAGCTAAGGGAAGCGTACCTATGCTTGTGTTGTAAATTTCTAAACATCAAACCCCTATTTTATTTTTATAGTCAATGATTGGCTATCTATATGTATTATCAGATATTTTCTTATCCTTCTAGCCCTTTCCCCTGGGGTTGATTGAGATGTTACTCACTATAGCGCTTTGACGCTAGTTATTTCCCCACTTTCAGGTAACGAGCCAGGTGCACGGAGAGCCGTAACTTGATGGAGTTGTTCTAGTTATCATTTTTAATATTTGCTAGCACTTTATGTCAGAACTCCACAATAGATGTATTTATGAAACAGTTGAGTTTTTATTCTAGTTTCGTGTAGGCAATGTGCCTTAATATCATTTCGTTTGATTCTTACGTCGAGACATTTGTATTCAGTTCAGACATTACCTTTTTAGAGACTTATCCATTTATATCAGTGGTAGTGATTATTCTTTTGAGTATTTGTTGTTTAGTTTCCTTTCTGTATACTCTCTTTTGCCTGTTTTGTACCTACACCTGTTGTTGATTCTACTAGATAGGTAGTGACTATGATGATGAAGCATATCGTAGCATGGTGTTTGATGCTTGACAGGTTTAACATTCTTAGTTTCACCTTAGGTTGCAGCTTTATTGAAACTAGGGGCATCACAGTTGGTATCAGAGCTCTAGTTCTAGTATACTTAGGATCATCCTGTGTTAAGTCGTGGAGTTAGAGTACAGTTTCTTAAGATTCGTGTCTAGAGTCCGCTAGAAATTCTAGAATGAGTGAGGACGTTATATACGCGTGTTCAAAAATTACAAATATTTTTTTGTGATATTAAAAGTATTTGAGTGAATGATATATGATATGAAATTCTTATATGTTTTTTTTGAGGACTTATAAACCTTCTTCTATATGCTCAGATGGCTGGACGTGGTAGACCTCATACCCGGAGAGCTGATCAGGCAGAGCCGCAGTAGGCTCCACCTGAGCCGCAGCAGGCTCCACCTGTGCCGCAACAGGCTCCCCAGTACTTGATAGATTTGATGGCTCCCATAGCCGCTAGGATGGCAGAACTTGAGGAGCTCATGACGAATCATGTCACACCACCACCAGTAGTTCCACCACTGGTTGCACCAGCTACTCACATTGCAGAGGATTTTCCAGAGGGCAAACGGATGCCCACCCCACAGGCAGTTGCCGATAAAGCCACAGAACAGGAGGCTTAGGTCCGCTTAGTAGAGAGATACCAGAAGATGAGGGCACTAGAGTTTTAGGATTCATCAGAGTCTCTTGCAGCACATAAATGGAAGGAGGATATGAGTAACATTCTTGAGATACTGAATGTGACTTTGGTTCAGAAGCAGAGGTTGGCATCGTACAGTCTCAAAGGGTATACAGGGAGATGGTATCGGCTCTAGTTTACTCCAGATCAGAGGATGACTCTCACCTGGAAGGATTTCGCCTACTTCTTTGATGAGTAGTATATCTCTTCCGCAGCACGGGCCGGGAAAGAGCTTGAGTTGTCCAGATTATCTCAAGGAGACATGTCAGTAGCTGATTTTGAGAGCAAGTTTATGAGCTTGCTTCACTCCACGGGCATGTGGCATACGGGAGAACGCCTGGCATAGATGTTTTTAGCCGGACTTCGCCCTAACCTTCGTCGATACCTCGTTTCTAGGAGGTTCTATTTAGCACGAGAGGTAGCGGATGCTGTCACATCACAGGAGAATGAGTCAGCTATGTTCTAAAAGGACAAGGAAACAAATACTAAGGATAAGGGTAAGAATAAGAGGTATTTTTCGGGACCCCAGTAGCAGCAGCAGCAAGGCCCCCATAGGAGAGGACCCCAGCAGGATCAGAGAGCGCCTCAGTAGCGCAAATTCCAGGGCACTTGTTTTAAGTGTCACAAGCTTGTCCACAAAGCATCAGAGTCTCACAGTGCACCAGCAGGAGCCCAGTAAGGAAGAGGGCAAAATCAGAAGCAGAACAGATTCCAGGACCGAGGTCAGGGCCAGCAGATGAGACTTGAGGGACAGGTTCGTATAGTTTAAGAGGTTCCTCAGGGGTAGGTAGTCCCATATGCCCCACCTCCAGTAGCAGAGCAGCTTACAGTAACTGCCAGAGTGTATGCAGTAGTTCCTCGTGATCATGGTGCGAGCAGGGCCGTAGTGGAGGGTACGTTCTCCGTGAGCTCCTTTCCAGCCCGTATTCTTTTCGATCCAGGAGCTTCATATTCTTTCATATCTTATGCTTTTATGATTAGACTTTAGCTCGTAGCTCAGCCTCTAGATGTTCCTTTGTCAGTTTCCACCCATCTAGGTGAGATGTCGCACTTGAAGAGTATTTGTAGGAGGCGTGTTATCGGTTTAGATGAGTATGAGTTCATTGTTAATCTGATAGTGTTAAGCATGTCAGAATTTGATATCATTCTTGGTATGGATTGGCTATCTTCCTACCATATCAGTATCGACTGTTTTGTGAAAACAATCAGTTTGCGAGCATCCGATGGGTCCGAGTTAGTTGTAGTAACCTCTCAGGGGAACCAGTTTGTGGAGTCATTACTGGCGTACATCGAGGTGATGCTTCAGGATCGGAGTACGTATATATGCAAGACTAGAGTTGTTTCAGATTATCAGGATGTTTTTCAGGACATACCTAGGTTACCTCCTATGAGAGAGGTTGAGTTCTGTATTGAATTACAGCCAGGCACAACCCCGATATCCCGAGCACCCTATCGTATGGCACCTGCTGAGATGAGGGAGCTACAGGCCCAATTGGATAAGTTGTTAGCTCAGGGCTTTATTCATCGGAGTCATTCTCCGTGGGGAGCGCCGGTCCTCTTCGTGAAGAAGAAGGATGGTAGTATGTGATTATGTATCGACTACCATGAGTTGAACAAAGTCACTATCCGGAATAGATATCCTTTGCCACAGATTGATGACTTGTTTGATCAGCTACAGAGAGCGTAATATTTTTCAAAGATTGATATTCGTTCTGGTTATCATCAGTTGTGGGTTCAGGAGATGGATATTTCCAAGACCGCCTTTTTGACTTAATATGGATCCTTCGAGTTTTAGGTCATGCCATTTGGGTTGACCAATACACTCGTGGTATTCATGGATCTGATGAACCGGGTCTTTCGTCCATATTTGGACTAGTTCGTGATTGTATTCATTGATGATATTCTTATCTATTCAAGATCGAAGTCGGAGCACAAGCAACATCTACGTTTGGCTTTACAGACTTTGAGGGAGCATCAGCTATATGCTAAGTTTAGCAAGTGCAAGTTTTGGATTTCCGAGGTGAAATTTCTTGGCCATGTTGTCAGCAGAGAAGGCATAGCAGTAGACCCAGCTAAAGTTTTAGCAGTTCTTGATTGGGAACCGCCAAAGACGGTTACTAAGATTTGTAGCTTTTTGGGGTTAGCCGGCTATTACAGAAAGTTCATTCAGGACTTCTTAAAGATTGCAGTACCACTTACACGCCTTACGAAGAAGGGTGTACAGTTCACTTGGAGTATGGAGTGCTAGTAAGCCTTTGATACCTTGAATACTAAGTTGACTATAACGCTAGTTCTTACTATTCCGAGCAGTGACAGGACATTTGCTATATATACGGATGCGTCATTAGTAGGTCTGGGAGGTGTCTTGATGCAGACTCAGAGGGTAGTAGCATACTTATCATGGCAGTTGAGGGTGCATGAGAAGAACTACCCCACTCATGATTTGGAGTTAGCAGCGGTGGTATTCGCGCTGAAGACGTGGAGACACTACTTATATGGAGTTCAGTTCGAGCTTTTCACAGACCACCAGAGTCTGGAGTACCTTTTCTCCCTGAAGGAACTTAATCAGAGGCACCAGCGATTGATTGAGTTCATCAAGGACTACAAGTTCGCGATTCAGTATCACCTGGGGAAGGCGAATGTCGTAGCAGATGCTTTGAGTAGGAAGCGTCGACACCAGGTCGCGGCTTTGAGGTGCTCATTGTATAGAGATCTTCTCACTCTTAGCCAATTCGATTTTAGGCCAGACATTATCGGGATCAGCGCATACTTAGGAGCTACACTAGTGCAGCCACCTTGGAGGGACAGAGTAGTCAGAGCTTAGTTAGAGAACTCTTGGATTCAAATCCGAAAGGAGAAGATTTCCAAAGAGCCCAAGGACGATTAGACCATTGGGGTAGATGGAGGCCTTCTGATGAAGGACCGATTAGTTATGCCAGCTAGTGTGGAGCTGAAGAGGGAGTTGTTTGATGAAGCACATCGTACTCGATATACAATGCATCCAAGAACCGCTAAGATGTACAAGGACTTGAGAAGGCACTTTTGGTGGAGTGGTATGTGTAGAGAGATTTCAGAATATGTGGCAAAGTGTTTCACCTGCCAGCAAGTGAAGACAGAATATCAGAGACAAGCAGGGACACTTCAGCCTCTACCCATTCCAGAATGAAAGTGGACAGACATTTCTATGGACTTCATTGTAAGGCTGCCGAAGTCGAAGAGGGGGAACGACATAATTTGGGTGATCGTGGATCAGTTGACAAAGTTGGCACATTTTATTCCAGTGAGGGCTACTTACACCGCCAAGGCATATGCAAGGATATTCATCCGGGAGATAGTTCGACTTCATGGGGTTCCAGACACAATTGTATCAGATCGAGGCTTAGTTTTTACTTCACACTTTTGGAGGAGTTTCCATGATTTATTTGGCAGCAGATTAGTGCACAGCAGTGTTTTTCACTCTCAGACAGACGGTCAGACAAAGAGAGTGAACCAGGTGTTGGAGGACATGCTGCGAGCTTGTATTATTGACTTTTAAGGTAGCTGGGAGGATCATATTCCATTGATAAAGTTTGCTTATAACAATAGTTATCAAACAACGATTGGTATGGCTCCGTATGAGGCTTTATACGGGAGGCCCTGTAGATCTGCTATATGTTAGGCAGAGCCAGAGGATAGCTTGTTGCTTGGACCAGAGCTTGTGAGATAGACTACCGAAAAGGTAGCATTGATTAGGGAGCGCATTTTAACCGCTTAGAGTCGACAGAAGAGTTATGCGGATCACAGATGATGACCTTTAGAGTTTCAGGTGTGAGATTTTATCATGCTGAAGGTATTACCGGTGAAGGGGGTATAGCGATTTGGTAGGCGGGGGAAGCTTGGTCCGAGATATATTAGCCCTTTTTAGATTGTGGAGTGTATTAGGGCTGTTTCATATAGACTAGACCTTCCAGCATCGATGTCTGGTGTGCACGACGTGTTTCATATTTCTATGCTCAAGAAGCACTTACATGATGAGGAAAGACAACGAGTATTGGATGCTCCATAGATTGAGCTTTAGGACGATTTGACTATGATAGAGATCTCAGTTTGTATACTTTCTACAGAAAATAAGAAACTTAGAAACAAGGTGATTCCTTTGGTGAAAGTTCAATAGAACCGGAGAGGATCCGAGGAGATTTCTTAGGAGCACGAGGAGGATATGCGTTGTGACTACCCACACTTGTTTGAGCAGGTAAATTGTTTGGATTATGTTTTTTTATGTTTTATGATAATTTTGGATAGTTATATTTATCTTTAACACTAGAATAGGGGTATTGTCACTTAATCCTTAATCATTTGAGATACATGGTATATATATAGGGGTTCTTTGTTTGGATTTTTCGCCCGACGTACTAATTCCATTTTGTTAGGGATTAAGCCGTGAATATTCGCATTTTAGACTATTAACTTTAGATATTACTATGTTCATATCTGAAAATTAATGCTATGAGAGGTGTATGTGGGAATGACTACTCTCGATGTGCTTTTCTCATATTATTAATTTTTAAGATACGATTTCAGAATTTCGAGGACGAAATTCTTTTAAGGGTGGAAGAATGTAAAACCCCGTAAAATACAGTGAATGAATATTTTTTATATTGTGATATATATATTTATATCATAGATGAATGTAATAACAAGTGTTTGGGGGATCAAACGAGTGTATTTATATGAGAAAGATCGAGTGATAAGACCAGCACACAAACAACATGTACCAACAGGAAATTTCCTACGCGGTCGATCGTAGCTGTCGACCACCGGGTGCGCAGCAGAAGCAGAAAGCATCTATCTCTTGCGCGGTCGACCGTGACGGTCGACCGTACGCATTTTTGCCAGTTTTTCTCCGTTCGAGTCTTATTGGGTTTTGGGTCGGGTTTGTGGGCTCATATATAATATTATATTCGTGAGAGCTTATTCTTCACTACAGAAAACCATAGCAGCCTCCTCCTTCCCTCTTGCAAACCCTAACCCCTTCTCCTTGGTGATTTCGGTGGATTTCGAAGAGTTTAAGCGAGATCCAACGGTTTTCGGCATAGGAGGATATTTCTCCAGCATTTTTTGGGAGTTGTTCATCATCCCTCATGTGAGTTTCATCTCGCCCAACCCTATACCCATATTTTAAAATGTTTTAATAATATTTTTCATGTGATTTGTGAGCCTAACATACTAGATTATGTATAAAAATAGATCTATATGTTGTATTTTTGTAAAGAGATCATGTTTTCAGTTAATAAAGCTCGCCCACGAAATTCTTAATACAGATCTAGATCTGAGTTTATTTCTAACAAGAGTTTTGTAAGAAAGATATTTTTTTTGAAGATTTCGACATGAAATTTACATGTTTAATATTTGATTCGTTTTATCTATAGTGATTTGACTGAAATTCACATGTTCTGGTTATGCTAAATCACTTATGAAGGATTGATAATGTATATAAACATCGCACGAAAGTTTTTGGATCAAACCACATAGAACATATACCTGAACTAGGGTTTCTGCTTTTACGCGGTCGATCGTGGCGGTCAACCGCGAAGCAGTAAGCTTCTGCTCTAGTCACGGTCTACCATTGGGGGATTTTTTTTTGCTTTTGTCCTGTTGTGCTTAGGTTTGTGTGGCTGGCAAAATATCTGGGTTATATGGGTTTGTTATACACTAAGATTGGTATACATGAGTCTTAGATTTATTCACCGGAGCATGAGGATGAATGGTATATATGTGATTTCTTACACTATTTGCATATTACAGTCCTCGTGTTGAACTATAAGCTATCAAGTCCTCGTGTTGGACTATAAACTATTAAAGTCCTCGTGTTGGACTATAAGCTATCAAAGTTCTCGTATTGGACTATAATTATCAAAGTCCTCGTGTTGGATTATAATCCACTACAATCCTCGTGTTGGACTTTAAACTATTGTAGATCATACTTTGGACATTTATTTATTGCAGACCACGAGTTGGGTATATAATTAACATATGACAATTCATTGATAATTCGGTTGGACATAGAGTTATTACTCCATGTTGTAGCTTTTGAATTTGGTATTTAGCTATTTATAATTTGAGCTAAGGGAGGCGTACCTATGCTTATGTTGTAAATTTCTAAATATCAAACCCCTATTTTATTTTTACAGTCGATGTTTGGCTATCTATATGTATTATCAGATACTTTCTTATCCTTCTAGCCCTTTCCCCTAGGGTTGGTTGAGATGTCACTCACTATAGTGCTTTGACGCTCGTTGTTTCCCCACTTTCAGGTAACGAGCAAGGTGCACGGAGAGCCATAGCTTGATGGAGTTGTTCTAGTTATCATTTTTAATTTTTGCTAGTAGTTTATGTCAGAACTCCACAATAGATGTATTTATGAAACATTTGAGTTTTTATTCTAGTTTTGTATCGGCAATGTGCCTTAATATCATTTCATTTGATTCTTATGTTGAGACATTTGTATTCAGTTCAGATATTACCTTTTTAGAGACTTATCCATTTATATCAGTAGTAGTGATTATTCTTCTGAGTATATGTTGTTTAGTTTCCTTTCTGTATACTCTCTTTTGCCTGTTTTGTACCTATACCTGTTGTTGATTCTACTAGATAGGTAGTGACTGTGATGGTGAAGCATGTCATAGCATGGTGTTTGGTGCTTGACAGGTTTGACATTCTTAGTTTCACCTTGGACTACAGCCTTATTGAAACTAGGGGCGTCATAAATTGTAACTTCTTTTTTTTTGGAATCTCTTTTTTATTGCTTCAATTTAAAAGAACTTTGCATTTCCCATGGACAATAACTCTCAGTCCATGAGACATCTTTTATGTTCATTATTTTAGATGTATATGATTGTAACTTTCTATTCCAAGAACTTTGCATATCCCTATCTAACATTCTTCATGTTTCTTGAGCTAAACAAGGGTATCTCTACTTAGTATGCTTTATTGCTTAGTTGTAGTGTGAAGAATTGTCAGTTTTGTATCTGCATGGTTGTTCATAATTGACTTGGTACTCCGCTTGAGGAATTTTTTTTACATTGAATTACAATTATGTGATATGATGTCAAATGTTTATGTTAAGCTAAATTTAGTCATTATGAATTGGTATTGCATTTTATGAATGATTTTACCAGTTGTAATCCATTGTAAATTAAATTATCCTGGTTTGTGTGCTTTGCAAAGTCTTGCTAATCTAAGTTGTACAATTTACTTTCTTGAAACTTGTTTATCTTTATTTTGATCGTGCCACATTTTTAATGTGCTAAATTTACTTTCTAAGAGTTTTTATCGCTAACTTGAGTTTTTATCACTAACTTTGACAAATTTAGGTTGGTATGACACGTGACTATATAAGAGTTAAGGATTGGATGTATGTGAATCGTGAAAAAAGCGCAAAGGCTGAATTCATTCAAGGAGTTGCTTCTTTCATAAAATTTGTGTGTGAACACGATAGGATCCAAGGATGATTCTTTGTCTGTGCAGTCATTGTGGCAATAAGCTGCATCGTAAGGAGGAAGATGTAGAACTTCACATTGTTAAGCATGGTTTTATTAGGGATTATACAATTTGGGTATATCATAGAGAAATTCTAGCTCCTAATATTGTCAATAATGAAGAAGAAGACAATGAAAAAAATTTATTTCCAGAAGAGGAGATGGAGGAAATGGTAGAAGTTGCTTTTGGTGACTCCAATCTTACTGAAGATGATCATCCTTCCAGACAAGAACGTGTAGATGAGTATGAGAAGTACATGAAAGATGCTAATAGACCGATTTATGAGAATACAAAATATTCCACACTATCATGGTTCGTTCAACTTTTCCAGATTAAATGCCTAAATAAATGGAGCAACAAGTCATCTACGATGCTTCTAAAATTCCTGAAAGATTCTATGCCTTCGGGGAACAATGTGCCTCAGAGCTGGTATGAAGCTAAAAGGATAATGTCTGATTTGGGTTTGAATTGTAAGAAGATTCATGCATGTCCTAATGATTATGTGTTGTTCTAAAAAAAATTCTAAACTAAAAGAGTGCCCTAACTGTGGAGTTTTTAGATATAAGAAGAAAGCACATGCTAACAAGAATGACATACCGGTCAAGGTGGTACGATACTTTCCTGTGACACAGAGGCTGCAGAGGCTCTACAGGTATAAGAAGATAGTAGTGTCAATGACTTGGCATGACCGTGCTACTCCAAGTGAACATGGTAAAATGAGTTATCCAAGAGATTTGTCAGTATGGAAGGATTTCGACAAGTTGCACACAACATTTAGTCAGGATCCCCGTAATATTAGGCCTGGACTAGCTAGCGATGGTTTTTGCCCCTTTAGTTTTAATGGCAATCCGTACAGTACATGGCATGTTATAAATGATGATATATAATCTTTCACCGTGGTTAGTGATGGATCAATCATACTTTATGATGCATAATTTTATTGATGGGCCGAGTTCACCGGGCAACAATATCGACGTCTACCTTCAACCTCTCATCGATGAGTTAGGTCTTTATTCGTTGATGGTGTAGAGACATATGATGCAGACAAAGGGGAAATATTTACGATGCGTGCAGCTTTAATGTGGACAATTAACAACATTCCTACATATGGAATGCTATCAAGTTATTCCGTACACGGTTATAAAGCACGTCCTTACTGCTATGCCAATACATCATCGACATGGTTGCCCTTTAGCAAAAAAATCTGTTATTGCGGCCATCGACGTATGTTGGAAGAAAATCATCCCTATAGGGATGATGTTGTTCACTTTGATGGTACTACAAAGCATAGAAAGGATCCAACCCCCTTATCCAGAAAGGACATACTTGCTCAGTGGAATGTTTACGGAAATATAACTTTCAAAAAGGTAAAGGAAAGACAAGAAAGACCACAAGGATGTAACAAAAAAGTATTTTCTTTGAATTGTTGTATTGGGAGACAAATACCATGTGTCACAATCTGGACGTAATGCACATTGAGAAGGGAGTATCTCAACACATACTTAACTTGCTTCTTTGTAAAGATGGAAAATCAAAAGACAACCTCCAATCTCGGAGAGATTTGCAACACTTGAACATTAGAAAAGAATTGCATCCTGTACCTAAAGCTGGTAATCCGAGCAAATTTGTACTCCCCAATGCCGTTTATCATATGTCAAAATTAGAAAAGAAAATGTTTTTAGAGTATTACATGAGCTAAAGGTTCCTACAGGCTTCTCAAGATCATTTAATAAGAAGATAAAGACTGTGAAAG
>BQKN01000726.1:100880-113232 GCA_022839385.1 Asparagus kiusianus | reverse complement strand
TCCATTCAACTCTTATACGCCTTGCTGTACAAATCCTAAACTTTGTATCAGGAAAAGTCATCTTACATGTATAACATATGAGTTCAATCTATATGTGTGTATACAGCATGTGATTAAACAAAAACACAAAGAAAACAGGAAAATCTCGGATGAGTCGACTCATGCACTCTTGTGAGTCGACTCATGCCTCATGGGTCGACTCGTATACTGACGAGTCGACTCAGCAGAAGATAAAAGACAACAGGAACGACTTTGTGAGTCGACTCATGATTAGTCATGAGTCGACTCGACATGATGAGTCGACTCATGATGAGTTGTGAGTCGACTCACGAGCTGAAATCTGTCTTTTTATGAACTGAACTTGTTCTACTCGTCCAACATCTCATTCTTATCAAGTATACATACATCTAGCCTTCATTTTTAGACTATTACACAGTGAGAAAACATATATTGCACATGAAACAAATACTTGAATGTTAACACTAACATTTAAATCCCTAAACATGAAGGACAACACCAAATTAATATAAAAACTCATGTTTTTATTCTTTAAACAAAATTCCAGATCTGGGTTTTCATCAAAACTTGTTGGTGGAAGTTTTAAAAATCTGAAACACGTGATCTTGAACTTTCACTAGTAAGAACATCATTTTATATTCGAAAATACATCTTAGGCTCAACAAAATTCGTGAAAAACATTTATGAAAACATAAAAAACAAGGGAGAGGAGTTTGGCGAGATGTCACTCGCCTTAGATGTGGTGGAAGACTATCCTCTTTGTTGAAATCCAAAAGAAACGCTGAAATCCCCCTTGAAATGCCCCCAAAAAATCACCAAGAACACCTAGGGTTAGAGAGAGAAGGGAGAGGCTAGGGTTTTTGGGGAGATCTCTTCAGAAAATGGGTGTTTTCGGGTGTAAACAATATATAAGAGCCAAAGAAACCCGACCCGAAACCCACAAACCCGAACTGAAAAAGGCCAGAAAAACCCGATGAGTCGACTCATGACTTATGATGGGTCGACTCATGGTCATGGGTCGACTCATAATTTTTATGAGTCGACTCAGCAGAAGAAAAATTGAAACAGGACTCGATTTCATGAGTCGACTTATGACAGGCGCAAGTCGACTCAACCTGATCAGTCGACTCATGACATGTTATGAGTCGACTCATGAACAAAAATCTGCATACTTCGATATCTTTTGCACACGATTTGCAAACTTGCAACTCATCCTCATACCTGAGGCATATACACATGCTCATAAGCTCAAATATCATTTTCCATGCATGACCATGCAACAAAGATATTTATAATATATATTAAATATCTTTATTCACTCATATTCACACTTATAAGTTGTCAAAATCAACGGGGTCTTACATTACCCTTACAACATTCAAACAAACTTCGTCCTATTCCCTGTTTCATTGCAAGAATCCTTGCTTATAATATGTTTCCTAAAACTGAGAGTTTTTATTTCCTATCTCAAGATCTTGCCTTAGCTGTATATGCTATAATTGCCAAAATTCAAGTAAAGTGGGCTCAAGTCATGTTTGACAATCTTTTGGTTATTCCAAGAGGTTTTCTTCCCTATGGTGCTTTCCTTGCTCATATTTTTAAAAATTTCATGTTGATGTCGAGTCTGAAAATTTAGTGGTTTAGTCAGTTGAGTTATTTGATTCTAATGCTCTTGCTAGGATGAAACTTACGAACTTTCAAATTCACGAAACTCATCCTCAAGACGAACCACACCCATCTCAAGATATTCCACAATCTTCAACTCAAGCACCTCCCTCAACACACCTAAACACCTCCTATATGGCAAGCAGATCCTACAACATATTGTTTCTCTGATGCACAATACAATACTCTTTCTGCCCGTATCCTTAATCTAGATACTGGTCAACAAGAAATTTTAGGTAATCAGCAAGACATAATGAAGATGTTGCGTGAAATGTATCTCAAGATGGATTCATACTTCCATGGACCTCCACCTCCTCGAGGCCCTTCTTATTAGAGAGCATGCATTCCATTTTCACTATGTACTAGTTTGCTTTCATGCTTAGTATTAGTTTGTTTCAAACTTTATGTAGCAATTTGCTTTCAAATAATGGCACTATGTAATTTCGTACTATGTGTGTTTAATGAATTATGTTTGGTATGTTTGTGAGATAAATATTTTTTTAAACGCAGATTGTAACGATGGAAGTTATCAAAATATTAATCTCTATAGAAAGTCTTTGTCTACCTATTTGGATGGGTGAAGTCATGGATTATGTTCACAATTTGGATGAATTATTTGAAGTTTTAGCTCATGAAGATAAAATTATTGCATGCCTAGAATAATGTTTATTTCTTTTTGTTAATGACAAAGGGGGAGATATATTATGATATACTATGATACATATGATTGATACATGGGATTCTAATATGCTTTAATACGGGGGGGTAAGTATTAAATATAATAATATTCAAAAGAATTTTATTTCATGTTTGTCATCATAGAAAAGGGAGAGAATGTTGAATATCTTGTCCCCAAAATATAATTTTGATGATAACAATTTATTTACTATGTGTATTATATATGCACTAATATATCAATGCAGATAATAATATCCGATATGCTCAAAATATATGAAATAAGTGCAAGGATGAGTTCAAGGCAACAAGACAAGCAAAGAAGAATATGTGCGTAATTGTCAAATTGTATTTTATTTTCTTTGTTTAGATTCTTGTAAAAGCTTTAATCACTCACAACACATACACGTACATAGTATTTAGAACACACTAACACATGCTTAGTGTATGGTTAACTATAGAAATCCCCTAAGTTAACCATTAGAGTTAATAGATATAGAGTGAGTCTCAAAACATATCAAATATCTCATATCTATGTATCTGTAGTCGACCAATACCCATAGTAGTCGACTATAAAAGCCTTAGTCAAAGTTACATAAACTTTATATTTACAGATTAGTCGACTACTATGCTTAATAGTTGACTACTCATTCTCACTTCAACTTATAGAAACTTAAGTTTTACAAATTAGTCGACTAATGCCTTAAGTAGTCGACTACTAACCATGTTTCTTGACTTCATAGAGTCTGAATAGACTCAATGTAGTCGACTACAAAGCTTAGTAGTCGACTACAAAGACAATCTTTCTAACTGTTCTGAATTGGAATAAGTGAATGTTTATAGCCGTTTTTAAACGTTAATTGGTTTAAAATTTGAATATTTCAGAGGCTATAAACAAGTTTTAACATCAGAATTTGTGTACTAACATTAGTACTTATAAGATTCGAATTTTGAGCATATTTATCCTCTCTTGATACAAATTATCAATCTAAGTGTCAAGAAAAGAAAGTTCTGAGATTGCCTTTTGTTCCCCATCATTACTAAAGATTGATTAGGCAAATTTTCAGAGAGTAAAAGTTCCTAAGCCACTACTGTACTTCACATTCACATCAAGGCTTATAGGGATTTGTGTTTTTCTTCAAATAAGGTTTCTCTCGGGTGTGAGAGAAGATCTCTTGGTGTAGAGATTGGTGTTGTAATTTGTAAGGACTTACAAATTGGTCAGATTTAATTTTGTAATTAGTTTCAAAATCATAGTGAAAATCTCAAACGGGATTTGCTTGGGGACTGGATGTACACTAGGGTGGTGGAACCAGTTTAAAATCTCTTGTTTGTGATTGTTCATTTTCTGAGATTGTTGTTCATTGTTCTTGCAAGTTATAATTCATATTGTAAATTTTAAATAATACTATTCACCCACCACTAGTATTTAGTGTGTGCTTCTGTTAATCCTACAATTGGTATCAGAGCAAGGATTACAATAACAACAAATACATCACAATTTAAAGAGGGTCACTCCGCACAACGACCACCACTATTCGATGGTACAAATTACAACTACTAGAAATGACGCATGAAGATCTACCTCCAATCACTTGGCTATGATCTTTGGAACATCGTTGAGACATAATTCACAAAGCCAACTACTCCATACACCAAATGGACACTTGTTCAAAGAACAAATGTGAATCTGGACTCCAAGGCAATGAATGCGCAATTTTGTACTATGGACAAGAACGAGTTCAATCGCGTCTCTACCTCTTCATATGCACATCAAATTTGGCATACTCTTGAGGTAATACATAAAGGAACTAACAAGGTTAAAGAATCAAATAATTTTGTTCTTGTTCACAGGTTTGAACTATTCTAGATAAAAAACAAGGAGACCATCATAGAGATGTTCACAAGAATTACAGATATCACAAACTCCTTGATTGCACTTGGCAAAGTCTACACTTAAGTTGAAATGGTGAGAAAAATCCTAAGAGCACTCACTCTAGATTGGGAGAAGAAGACTACGACAATTGAAGAGGCCAACGATCTTTCCACTCTCACCGTAGAAAACCTCATCGGAGATCTCATGACCTATGAAGTTCAATTCAAGGACAGAAAAAAGGATGAAGAACTAATGAACGAGAAAATTATTGCCTTCAATGCATCCTCGAAACTGAAGAATCTGAAGAAGATGATGAGGATATTGCATTAATCACAAAGAAATTCAAATGATTTTTAAAGAAAGGTAAGTATAAATCAAATAAGTTTAGGAATACTAATGATTCTTCTTTGTGTTTTAACCGCAATAAACCAGGACATATAAAGAAGGATTGTCCACTTCTTAAGTAAAAATCAAAGTCCACCAACTTCAATAACTTCAATAACTTCAACGACTTCAAGAAGAAGAAGAAGAAGAAGGCTTTGGCAGTGACATGGGATGACAGTGTAAAACCCCAAAAAATTTGAGTTAACGATTGATAAATTGAATTAATATGTGATTAATTATTATAAGTGGATATTTATTAAGATAAATATCATTAAATAGTTTATGAGTACATTAACAATTATTTTGAATATAAACAAGTTCATACATGAGAATAGAACGAGTCGAAAACATGCACAAAGGCAAAATCTTGAGGAACTAGAAATTCCTAGTCCGGTCGATCGTCACGGTCGACCGCAGCCCAGTCGACCGTCATAGTCAATCGCGGAACCTATTTTTTGTTTTCCTGATCTGAATTGGTTTCGGGTATTTGAGGCCTATATTTGTTTTCTATACTATATATACACATTGTTCACGAAATTTTTAGTATTCTTTCATATTTTTGAAACCTTAGCAGCCACCAAACTTTTCTACAAACCCTAAATTTATTTTTGAGAAAGATTAAAGGCTTTAAGGTGGGATTTTTGGTTTGCAATTTGGAGATCTGCTTGGGAACTTCATCTTACACGTTTTAAAACAAGTCTCAGGCGAGTTTCATCTTTGTTAATCCCTCTCCCCTATATTAAAAAGTTTTTAAAGAGATTTAAATATGTTTTATAGAGCCAAATTGACTAGTTTGTAAATAAAAAGCAATCTTTTTTATTATATGTATAAAGACTAGGCCTTATCATGTTAAGAACGAAATTACAGAAGTATTCTAAGATCTAAAGAAAATAAATAATGCGGTTTAACTAAGAATTTGTGATTTTATCTTCACTTTGATGTTTTGTACATGTTTAAGAGTTAATCATGATGTTTTATGAAATTAATCGTGTTCTACATATTTAATTTTTTTCCCAGAGATATAAATCTGATGTATACAACGTTCTACACAAGTTCAGGACAAATTAAACCAGTTTAAATCACAAACAAATCATAAAAACATAGATTTCATAAACCTGCATAGAACCGGATTTGTTCGTGTACCGGTCGACTGCCGCCTAATCTGTGGTCGACCGCATGCCAGACAGATGTCTGGGCAATTGTTGAAATCACGTCCCATCGACCGCACCTAAGCGGCGGTCGACCGCATGTCAGGCAAAGGCTAGGGTAGCCTCTGAAACGCGATACAGTCGACGACCACTATATTATGTCAACCACTAGGCTGATATATGCCGGTGCATGTTTTCCCTCCTGTTGTCTAATTTTAGGGAATTTTCTCGACCTTGTTGTATTGTATAATGATCTTTATGAGTTGTTTAACACCTAAAGTGTTGGTGAACACCAGATTTTGACAGGCACATCAAGATATGTACACGCACACTTAGTTTATATTGAATTGACATGCATTGTCGAGGTATTTGACACACGTGGAGTTGAGGAAAATGAAAAAACATATGATAAATTATTATTCATCAATTATGGATTGATACGGGGGTGTCTTCTCTTCGGAACTTAGCGATCCTCATGGGAGCTTGAGGATAGATGATTCTCATGATAGCATGAGAATAGAGGTGTCAAACAGTACAGGGGAACGCAGGTTGGAGCGTGGAACGAGACTACGAGCAGCAGATTCGAAGAATCCAGTTTTTAGCTCATGAGTCGACTCATACATGTACATGAGTCGACTCATCCGGTTAAGTCGACTCATGCCTGTCATGAGTCGACTCACGAAGTACCGCCGTTTTGTCAAAAGTTACTGCTCGATCGACTCATCATTTTATGAGTCGACTCATCAGTCATGAGTCAACTCATATATAGTTTTGAGTCGACTCAAGAAATCAAGTCATGTTAGCAAAAGTTTCTAACCAGTCGACTCATCAGTTATGAGTCGACTCATATGAGGTCATGAGTCGACTCATAACTGTTCATGAGTTGACTCATCGGAGTTTTCCAGATTCGTTAAGGACTCTATTTACGTGTTTTCCTGTTTGGGTTAGGCTTGATTATTTACCACTTTGCCACCCTTATTTGTACACCTATATAAGGGATTGTTTTAGGGTTTAAAATAATCAGAGAGTTTAATCAAGAGAGATTAAAATTATAATTGATATTTGGAGAGCTTGTTCTTCAATTCTAGAGTGAGATTGTGAGAGATTGTAAAGTGCATACTCATAATCTAGAGAAGGTATTTTCCTTCGTCCAAAACTTGAGTTATTCTTGTGTTCTTATTGTTTTCTCCTCTACCCACCTTTGATAATTCCGCGATCAAATGTGCTCACACGGTAACTCGTATCAAGTTGGTATCAGAGTGATCAGATCCTACGAAGGGGGCATCATGTGTATGGTCCTGACTCGATCGCAATACAAGAAGCTAGGCGAGGTCCTCATTTCATTAGAAGAGGTCCAGAAGATAAGGAAGGAGAAAATGACTGAAGCAGATAATTCAGTAAGACTTGATGCCATGGAGAAGCAGATTAAGACGATCGGGACGACTCTCACCCAACTCGTGGGTCTCATCAACGGAGGGGACAAAAAGGAGGAATCTTCTTCGAAGGGTAAGAAGAAACTCGTCGAATCCGACTAAGAGTGTGAGAAATCCGATTCAGATAGGGAGATCGAGATTATCAAGACCGCTGGGCATCAAGGGGGTAAGAATAATTAACAGAATTTGAAGATTAACTTCAAGGTTGAGATTCCTGTTTATGATGGGAGTGTCAATGTGGAGAAGCTCGATGATTGGATTGAGCGTATGGAGATGTACTTTACTCTCTACGGATATTCATCCGAGGAGAAGATTGTGTTCGTGACGTTGAAGCTTTCGGGTCACGCGTTGACGTGGTAGAAGTCCTATTGCAAACAGGAAAAGAAGGCGGTGTCATAGAATAAATTCAAGGAGCTATTGAGGAAGCAGTTCTATCATGTGGGGTTCCTTGAAGAGAGTTAGTACAAGTGGTACGGCTTGCGCCAAAGATTCAATCAGACCGTTCAAGAATATACGACAGAGTTCCAGCAGCAGGCGATGGTTCTAAACATCGCAACGGATGAATACTCCATCTTCATGAAATACATGGCGGGTCTGAATGATTACATCCGAAAGGAGATGAAGCTGTTCACGATCGAGACGATTGCAGAGGCGAACATGAAGGCAATTGCCATTGAGGGCAAACAGAAGAAGGGCAATAAAACGAAGGGTGATTCCAAATAGTCGGGAGGCAAGTCTAGTGGCTCTCAACATAAGGAAGAGAAGAAGAAGGGTGATTCGGGGAAGGCAGGATTAACATGAAATCACTACAAGCAGACAGGGCACGTGGCTGATCGTTGCTGGGAGAAGTACCCTCATCTAAAGCTGAAAGGGTTGAAGAAGAAGGAGGAGAAGAAAGCATACGTGATAGCGCAGGGTCCGAATGAGGTTCCCGGGATGACAAAGCCCAACAGCAGCATCAACCTTATGGTGGGGAAAAAGGCCACAAAAAAAGACGACGACTCGAGGGAGTAGCTCTTTGTTTTGAAGTTGCAGGTCAAGTCCAGCTTGGTGGATGCCATTGTAGATATAGGGAGTCAGAAGAACCTGATATCTGAAGCATTAGTACAGAAGCTGGGATTGAAGACGGTGAAGCATCCGAAGCCCTATCCATTAGGGTGGATTCAGAAGGAAGCGGGATTAAGTGTGGTGAACCAGTGTACGTTCAGATTTGCACTCCATGAGTCGTATATTGACGAGGTCACATGCGACGTGATTCCGTTGGATGTTTGCCAATTTATTTTGGACAATCCTTACTTGTAGGATAGACACGCGGTATATGATCGGCGGGCCCAAAAATATATGTTCACCAAGGATGGCGCACAATTCATTTTTTATTCGGCATCTCTTCCGTAGGAGACGAGTTTGGTGATGGTGACTCAGGCTAAGAGGTTGGTGAATGTGGGTAGGAGGTTCGTTTTGTTGTTCATTCAGTCTTATGAAGAGCAGTTGAGTAGGATATGCTTGTCCACTTTGAGCAAGCTTCAGGAGGGAGATCTTGACAGCTTGAAGGCCAAGTATGCGGACTTGTTTTTGGAAATCACGGGACTACCTCCACGGCGAGGTATAGAGCATGAGATTATGTTGACCGGCGAGAGTTTCTTACCGAACATAGGCCTATACCGCACATCAGTACAGGAGTCCGAAGAGATCAAGAAACAGGTTCAGGAGCTCTAAGAGATGGGAGGGATAGTACTGAGTTGTTCACCTTGTGGGTCGTCGGTGTTATTGGTGCCCAAAAAGGATGGAGGCTGGCGCATGTGCGTGGATTACCGGGCGCTCAACAAGATAACGATCAAGAATCATTACCCACTATCACAGATCGATGATCTTATGGACCAGTTAAGGGAGCGAGGTTCTTCACAAAGTTGGATCTGAAGTTTGGCTATCATCAGATAAGGATTCGGGAGGAAGACACTTGGAAGACGGCGTTCAAGATCAAACAGGGCCTGTTTGAGTGGTTGGTGATGCCGTTTGGGTTATGCAATGCTCCGGCGACTTTTATGAGGCTCATGAATGATTTGTTGCGACCTTTCATAGAGGATTTTGTGATTGTGTACCTTGATGATATTTTGGTATACAACAGGACCTGGGAGGAGCATCTCATTCATGTGGAGAAGGTGTTTAGGGTGTTGCAGGACGGACAGCTGAAGCTCAACGGGAAGAAGTGCGAGTTTGGGAAGGACGAGTTGGTGTATCTCGACTTCATCGTGGGGAAGGGCCAGAGGAGGATAGATCCGGGTAAGGTGGCGGTGATTACAAAGTGGCCAACACCGAAGACAGTGACTGAGGTGAGAAGCTTCATGAGGGCTTGCTAGTATTTACGCAAGTTCATTCGATATTTTTTGACTTATGTGGCACTGTTAGATGGCCTCACCAAGGCTAAGGTTTAGTTCGAATGGGGGAGGACGCATGAGGAGGCTTTTCAGTTGTTAAAGAGGAAGATCTCGGAGGCACCGGTGTTAGCTTTGCCGAATTTGCAGCGGACTTTCGAGGTGGAGACTGACGTGTCGAGTTATTCGATGGGCGCAGTGTTGATTCAGGATGGGAAGCCAGTGGAATACCATTCTGAGATGTTTACGGGTGCTATTGCGAACTACCCAACCTATGACAAGGAGTTCTATGCACTTTATCAGGCGATTAAGTATTGGAGGGTGTACTTGTTGGGGAAGGACGTGGTTGTGCACTCGAATCACAAGCGGTTGGAGTTCTTATATGCCCAGACAAAGCTACAGCAGGCACGGCACATGAAGTGAATGTCTTATTTGATGGCTTTCTACAAGAAGGGGACGACAAACAAGTTGGCCAATATGTTATCTCGTCCGTCGGTAAGGGCTTTATTGGTGGCGACACGTTCCTTTGGAGTATGTACAGCTGTACGCATCTAGTAGATACTTCGGTAGTGTGTTCGAGCAGACGAAGGCTGGTCAAAGGGGGAGTATGCACTTGGAGAAGATGGCTTGTTGTATCGTGGGACATCATTATGCACTCCGGAGGAGGGTGATAGGTTGCAATGGATTAGGGAAGCACATACCTCGCGTGTGCAAGGGCATTTTGGAATTCAGAAGACGCTTCTCAATCTACGGCGACATGTGTTTTGGCCACGGATGCTTGATGATGTGACTAAGTATGTTGGAGGGCGTAAGTTATGATGTATTTCGAAGCCTTCTAACAGGAAGAGGGGATTGTACCTACCACTACCGGTTCCTTCTAGGCCGTGGGAGAGCATATCTATAGATTTTCTAGGAGGGTTACCGACTACCAAGCACGGGCATGACTATTTGTACGTTGTGGTGGACCGGTTCAGTAAGATGGTGATTTTAATTCCTTGTAAGAAGACCGTGATGGGAGCGGGTGTAGCACAGTTGTTCTTCGAGCATGTGTGGAAGCATTTTGGATTGCCGAGTTCGATTATTTCAGATAGGGACAGTCGGTTTCTCGGGCATTTTTAGGATTCTTTGTGGAGTTTGATGGACACTAAATTGAAGAAGAGCATGGCCTTTCATCCACAAACGGATGGGCAAACGGAGGTAGTCAACCGGACTATGGTGCATATGTTACGGGGGTATAATTCCAGGCATCCCCAGACTTAGGATGAGAACTTACCATATTTACAGTTTGCTTTTAATCGGGTGATTCATGGATCTTGGGGAAGTTACCGTTTGAGACTTGTTATGGATTCTTACCGCCGAGTCCGTTTGATCTCGTGTTTTCGAGTGAAGCTATGACGGATGACAAGGAGGGGAATGAAAGACAACATGCTCAGCAATTTCTAGAGAAGATTGCGCATATTCATGCCGCTGTTGAAGCTCAATTGAAGAAATCACAAGCCAAGTACAAGGCAAAGCATGATCAGCATCGGGTTCCTTGTAACTTTGTTATAGGCGACATGGTATGGCTAAAATTAGGTAAGGAGAGGCTAAAAGGAGAAGGAAAGAAGTTGAAGCCTATTCGTTATGGTCCGTTTCGGATTCTCGATCAGATTGGCGACAACGCTTTTAGGCTGGATTTACCGCCTTACTTAGGCATGTATTCGGTGATCAATGCTGAGTATTTGAAGTTATTTGAGCCTCCATTACTGGATGATGAAGGTGATGACAAGGTGATCTTGCCGCATGTTGAAGATTTGTGGTTTGATAGAGAGGAGCCGCTGAAGGAAGATTGCATTTTGGAGCGAAAGACGACCACGACGAGACGGGGGATGAAGGAGTTGTTTCTCATTGGACGTCAAGGTCAAGTTCCTAGCAAGGCTAAGTGGTTCAACAAGGAAGGAGGAGCTTGTGAGTTTCCTCAGCTAAAGTTCTAACTTGAACGAGACTTCAAGTTCCTAAAGGGGGGACCCATGATACGAGTGTATCTTCTCTTTGGAACTTAGCGATTCTCATGGGAGCTTAAGGATAGATAATTCTCATGATAGCATAAGAATAGAGATGTTAAATAGTACAGGGGAATGCAGGTTGGAGCGTAGAACGAGACTACGAGCAGCAGATTCGAAGAATCCAGCTTTCAGCTCATGAGTCGACTCATACATGTACATGAGTCGACTCATCAGGTTGAGTCGACTCATGACTGTCATGAGTCGACTCACGAAGTGCCACCGTTTTGTTAAAAGTTTCTCCTCGGTCGACTCATCATTTTATGAGTCGACTCATCAGTCATGAGTCGATTCATATACAGTTTTGAGTCGACTCAAGAAATTAAGTCCTATTAGCAAAAGTTTCTGACCAGTCGACTCATCAGTTATGAGTCGACTCATATGAGGTCATGAGTCGACTCATAACTGTTCATGAGTCAACTCATCGGAGTTTTCCAGATTCGTTAAGGACTCTATTTACGCATTTTCCTATTTAGGTTGGGCTTGGTTATTTACCACTTTGTCACCCTTGTTTGCACACCTATATAAGGGATTGTTTTAGGGTTTAAAATAATCAGAGAGTTTAATCAAGAGAGATTGAAATTGTAATTGAGATTTGGAGAGCTTGTTCTTCAATTCTAGAGTGAGATTGTGAGAGATTGTAAAGTGCATACTCATAATCTAGAGAATGTATTTTCCTTCGCCCAAAACCTGAGTTATTCTTGTGTTCTTATTGTTTTCTCCTCTACCCACCTTTGAT
>BQKN01000726.1:51567-85243 GCA_022839385.1 Asparagus kiusianus | reverse complement strand
TCTCTCTCTCTCTCTCTCTCTCTCTCTCTCTCTCTCTCTCTCTCTCTTGTTATTCATTGTAAAAGTTTTCTAAACTCAAACTCTAGCTTTACATTTATACTTGTTTGATTATCATTGTTTTAAGCTAGATTTCATATTTGAGTTTAGTATTGATTTCACTCATTATCTACACACACCCACTTGAGCTTAAGTATTTTTATACATAGTATTATTAAGGTTGTGAGAGTTGTAACAATTGAGTGTAAGCATACATAGAGTTCTCATCCATTATAGAGAACAAATTTGTTGTATTTATACTTAATTTGTGAGATCACTTTATAATACATTTGTACACCGAGAGAAGTATATAGTGAGAGACGGGGTCGTCCCAAGAAGAGTGGGGTAGGTGGTAATGCCTAGAGAGAGGTTATAATTCCTAACACTTAAAGGATACACGGGCTGGAGACCAATACTTAGAGGGTGTAAAGTGAGATTGTAAGAGTGTGAGATTGTACAGTTTTCGATAAACTAGAAAACCGAGTGTGAGGTGTAAATGTTATTCGGGTGAGCGTAGAAAACCCGATTGTGATAGTGGAGATCTCCTCGAGGTGAGGAGTGGAGACGTAGGTCATGGGGACCGAACTCCGTGATCATATCGTTTGTTTGTGATTGTATTAGCACACTTATTTTTGTGTTCATATCTTATATCGCCTTTGTCTATTGCTTATTGTTTATATTGCCACTATCTTGTGTGTGTTCATATTGCCCTTGGTTTATTATCCTTGTACATATATTGTTCATATCTTATTTGCTAGGATAATTTGTTAATAAATTTTTAATTGGCATTTAAATCGGATTAGATTAGCATAAATCCTATTCACCCCCTCTAGGGTTCTTTCCTAGTGGTACTAGGGTACTTTCACTCTTTTCTGGTCGTTGGGGTTTTGAACTCCAACAACGAAATTCTCTTTGGCTTTTGGTTAAGAGTTATGTCATTGCTTACCTTTGTTACCCTTGAAGTTGCCACGAGCAATCTCCTCTCCTTTTATAGGCTAAAAGAGAGAGTTAATGAGTTTTAATTATAGATAAAGTAGCCATCAAAATGGGAGATAGTGGGGAGCGATTATTTCCTTGAAAATAGCTCTCAAACGGTTGTTTTGTAGGGTTCACTTAGTTGATGAGACTAGCTGAAGAAGTTTGGGCGAGGCTCGCTGAAGACTTTTAGGTGAGGTTCGCAGAAGATGTACGGACGAAGCTTGCTTGGACGTGGGTGAGCCTTCTTCGGAACTGTGGATGATGCGGCCCACTTGGATTGTTATGGGTGAAGTTCATCGATTGGCAAACTTTGTTTGTGAGTTTGAATTTAATACAGAATTCTACTCATAATTTGGTCGACTAATGACACATTTTGACTCGGCTTAAGGCGTGAATTGGGAGTTCACCTGCTCTTGACTTAGTTGAGTTAAGTCGAGATGAGCTATGTGGCAAGGTTCGCTATAGTTATTTGAGGGTCGACCCATTCTTGACTTGGTCGAGTTGAGTAGATGGGCTACATGGTGAGGTTCGCATGTTTTTTCAAGCAACTTACGCTACAGCTTGTTGTGGGATCGGTTTTGGGGCCTATTTGAAGTGTTATGCCAATAGGCGTTCACTTTATAGATCCAAGCTAAACATTAGCTTGTGTAGAAATATATTTTAACAGTCTACAACATGGGCAATTTTAGGGAATAGAGGTCAATGTGTCATGGAGAATGGAGGTTGACTGCTAACATCCAACTGGAGGAGAGAGAAGTGCAAGTGCTTCAACCTCAAGTAGCTCCGGAAATCAGTGACTGGTTTCGAGCTCTTCATCCCTTTTAGGAAGGAAGACCTTACTATCTTTGGCCCTAACCATGTATGGATCTTTAGTCTAGATGGCGTATGTTCACCTTGGTCCATTCATCTATTTTAGCCCTCTGACGAGCCCTCATTCTTGCACAACATGAGGACATGACATGCCATTCTTCATCTCCCAGCTTAGATAAGGTTGTGCACAACAATCGTCAATCTTTGCGACACTTTGAATCTTCTGTAGCATTGCTTTTAGAGCAGAACTAGACTTAGTTCAATGTTCAGCGAGGACTAATATTATGTCCTCACCAAGTTGGATATACGTAGGATGATCAGAGTCACTAGATGCCAACTTTGGCTTTAGATGCTAGGCTGGGTAGCATGCGGCTTTGCCGTGCTTGGTGGGTCGAGCTCTCCATCCTTTGGGGGGATCCACTTAGCCTTTGACAAAAACTTGGTTTTCTTAGTGCCAGTAAGGTCCTCGACCGTAGCTTGGCATGGATGTTTCGCCAACACCATAGAAGCGCTATATGGTTTCTTGGAGCTTCCTCTAGTGTTTCTTAAATTCTCCTTGTAAGTGGCATAGTGGATCTCAATGGTGATGGTTTTGACCATCATCCTAAGTGCTATGTCATCATACTACAAGATGAGTTTCTCATTAAAGAACAAGTCACTCCCCAGCAAAGTCACTATTTGTTTCGATCAAAAACATTCATAAAATGATTCAAGATGATGGAATAAGCATTCCCTCTTATTGATCTTTCTAGAGGAAAATAACAAATAACAATGATATAGTATTTTTAGTTACACTGGAGATTCTGGAAAGTTGTGGCGGTAGAGACTAGATATCGGCTGTACGGAGCTCATAAGATGAACTACCACCCATGCAGTTTGAGCCTTTGATGGTAGGGGACTAGGTAGAGAAGAGTGATGGTAGTTAATGCTCTTCTTTTCTCTCTAGATCTCCTAGTGTATTTCTCCTCTCTCCCCTCTCTCATGGTCACCCCAAGCCCCCCCCCCCCCCCCCCCCCAAAAAAAAAAATTTAAGTGTAAAGGAGTATTTATGGTATTTTCCTTAGATTGCGCGTGGGGTTCTTTAGCGTACAATTGGGTCCATGCCTAAATATCAACCCTACTGCCATTTATTGTCATTCTGTCACATCTATCTCTTTGTTAGATCTTCATTAAATGCATTGCGGTAAGATGAAGAATGTCATTTTGTAACCTCACACCATGCAAGGAGGGACCGTCACAGGGACAAAATAGATGAAAAAACCAAGGTGATCCATAGGCCATCTGGACTCAAGATCCATGAACGGTTAGGGCCAATGACAATAAGGTCTCCCTCCCCGAAAGAGATGAAGAGCCCAAAACCTATTGCTAATCTCCAGAGCTACTTGAGATTAAATAACCCGCGCTCCTCTCTCTGTCAGTTGGAAATTAGCAGTCAGACTCTAGTCTCCCATGACACATAGACCATTGTTCCCATAACACCTCAACTTTGGTCTCAGATATTCATTCACATCGACCACCAACTATACCCTTGAGGGATTGACAAAGAAAGTAAGTGGCCCAAGCCCTCAGCCTAATACACATTCGAAAGTCTTATCCATGTTAAAGCATATTTGGTAGTGGCACATTACCTCTTTGTACACTTCATAATACTCATCCTGAAGAGACTCCAAGTAGAAAAGCTCAGACGAGGTGGAAACATACTCCATCTATGGGTTTTCTCCCAGAGGAAGACTAAAAACCACCCACATCTATGAAGGACTATCTCGAGCTCCCCATTAGGAGTGAAAAAAGTGTCGAGATTCATATTGTACAACTCCATTACCACCGATAAGTTTTGATAACTAGTAGTGAGCCCGTGTTGTGTAGCTCGCATGGAAAAATAAAGGCCTAATAGTCGTAGGGTCCCTGCATAATTGGTAAGAAGATGGGTCACCAACTTGTCTCACTAGTTATCACTACTACAAAAGGCTCTATTAGCAACATTACTTTAGTTAATCGTTTCAAATAGAAACTAATTTAAACGGTTATGATAATATCTTTCTATTTGTAACGGGCCTCATCTAAAATATTAATTAATTTAATTATAAAATAAGATGTTTCTTTAAAGAATACGGGAAAGGAAAAAATCTGGCACGCTCAAGTTGGGGGTGGGGATAGGGTTCACGTGAAAAAAAATTTTCCCTCCGATGGAAATTTTTTCCCTCCGATCTCTACCGACCCGCTTCAAGAAATTAGGAAATAGAGGAAAACCCTAATAGTTGGGTCTGCATCTTCTCTGCTCCCACTCGCTCAGGTAGAATCGCCTCTTCTTCTACTTCTAAATCGCTCATCACAAATCTTTCTTAATCTTTGATTTCTTGTGTTTCTCTCTGTAGTATTGCTGACTTAGATCTGTTTTTTTTGCTTGTTGGTCAACATAGACGCTTTTAAACTGCTTTCCCCATGGTGAAAAGTAAGTTGATGCCTTGACTCTTTTTGGGGATTTATTTTTTAATCTTGTTTAAAGATTGAATTTTGGAGTTGGATCTTCAAGGAGTTGGCTATTCTTGATGGGTTTGTAAAAATTGGACATTTTTCATATTAATTGTTGTAATTCTATGTTCTTTTATTTGTTCTTTCAAATTAATAATCCTTAAAATTGTGGAACTAGAGCTTTTCTTGCAAAAAATCAGTAATTCTCTAATTTCATGTTGATTAATTTGAGAATTAATATGTGCCAAGTGAAAAATTCCAAGAAAACGCATACAATTTTAATATATCTTTAGGACTATCAAAATATAAATTTTTTTTCATGGTTTTATTTTAGTATCTAATTTAAATTTTCTTTATCAATTTCTATTTTTTTTACCTTTTTTTACAGAGGGATTCTAATTTTCTAACTGGAAAATTCTTGATCGTGTCCTAAAGGACGTGCTTCTCATTGCCTGCTACAATTCTTTTACAGGTAAGATTATATATTTCATTTTTTTCCTTTATGATTTTTAAATTATTTGTTTGAAGAGTATGTTGTGATTCCTTAGATTTTGTATGTCCATATACATTTTTTCTCTTGATAGATTCTGGAGTTATTGCTTAAGTTTTTTAAAATGTAATATTAAAATGTAATATGTTTAGAATTCCTAGCATTTACTTGAGATTGATTTTCGGGTCGCTCTGTAGGTGGCTCTGGCTTTACAGATTTACTACATGCCAAGTTCAATTAATTCGAGGTCAAATATTTGGGCAACAAGAGATACATGGTGTTAGAAATGTAAAATTATGACAGTCGAAATTTTGTCGTAACAGAAGAGATTTTTAAGATAATGCCAGAACAATTGGGCTTAAACCAAAGTTTAAGAAAAATATATTGTTGCATAAGATAATATATTTTAGATGTATGTAAATGGAGTTGAAGATATGAAATTAATTACCTGAGTTCTTGTACTTAGGAGATCTTGTTCTAGTTGGAGTAGCTTGATCCTGCTATTTTCAAGTTGTTGAATATAAGCCTGTCAAATAAATAAAAAGAAGAGAGGGAAAACTATAAATTGGGGAGGAAAAAAAACAAAATTAAGGAGAATATGGTAGGTTAAGACTTCAGACGAGAGGTCTCATTCATCTGGTTGGCTTACTTTCTTCCTTAGCCTGCTTTTCCTCGCTGCTTCCCTGTTTTGAGCATGCCTTCTCAAAGTCTATAACAAGAAGAATCATATGAAACTATCATAATTTGTTGATTTAATTGCATAAATATCATTTAGTTGACTCACTTTGGCATCTGGGGTTTTAGGCCCTTCTTGATCTGAACCTGCTATTATACTCTTGTTCTTTTCTTCATTCTGCAGAAAGGAAGAATAATTATATATATGTGATGTCTTAATTGGGTCATTGAAATTTTTTTATGCAGAAAGGAAGAATTCTATGGCAGGTTTGTTGCATTACTTAATACTTTAATGTTTGTGTTCTTAATTTGTTATTCTCAGCTAATAACAGTTTGAATGTTATCTTCTGATGTTGCATGGTAAACAGAGTGAAGGTAATCCACTGTCTTAGTATAATGAGTTAAATTTTATATTTATTTCATGGATGTTTTAATCGCTGAACAGTCTTTTCTACAGAGTATGATTTGATGTCTTCATACAGAAGGGAAATCCGTTCAAGAAATGGTGAATGAAGCTCTCAAATGGGTCCCCAATTATGATGGTTAGTTTTAGTTAGATTTCATAATTGATGTGATTTTAACAAAAGTTTTCTAAAATGTATTTAATAAATCATATTTATTTGTTACTACAGGTGACAAAAACATTGATCAGGTACTTTGGTATCAAATTTTATGTTGATTGGACTGCATGTGATTCTTATACATATGTGTCTCTATTTTCTGTTTTGTTAGGTAAACCAAATTAGGGATTCCCTTGCAATTATGGGTGATAATAGTACAACCTGCATGTGATTCTTATACATATGTGTCTCTATTTTCTGTTTTGTTAGGTAAACCAGATTAGGGATTCCCTTGCAATTATGGGTGATAATAGTACAACATTTAGCTTACCACAGGTATGCTGTTTTTGCTAATCTATGTTTGTCCTCTTTCAAGTTCAGGTCTTACGAAATCATCAGTTTTTGAAAGTAAAAAAAAATCATGTGATTTGAGGATGTTTGCCTGTATACGAACAACGTACAAACTTGAAGCAGAATAGCATGTTGAACAAACTATTAACGGAGGTTCATTATTATCACACTAAACTACTGATCTTGATCTAAATCGTGAACAATCTTTTCTACCGAATTTATTACATTTAAAATATTTTAAGCCGTAAACCAAGCAACTTGATGTTGGAAACTGTGGATTTTGATCCCATTTGAAAGATATCACAAAACCATTTGTCACATGCATTTTGTATGATTTGGAACACGTTCATCTATTTTGTTGCAAAATATATACTTTTTTAAGTGATAGGATCTAAGCTTAAATCCAATTTTTAGATCCTAATCACTCTCATTCCCTCTATGCACATACGTGTGGATATTTCATGATTATGTGCTTTTCAATGCTCGTTAATAGCGGTGGGATTGTTTGGTAGCCTCATCTTCAAAGAACAAAACTTTGTGATATGAATGATAGTGAGCTTGAACTGAAATATGTCGAATGAAGGGAGCAATTGAAAGAACTTGTTGCTACTGTTATATGTCCAAAGATTGTGCAAGGAAAAACTCTTAGCGGAAAGGAGTTTGCTTCCTTTCTAGAGCAGGTGTTTCTTTAATTGCATTGCCATTTTTCTTTTTTAAAATGTATAATTTATTTCCTGTAGTATCTTATTCCGCTTTCATGCAGCATGATCATGAGCATGATAGCTGGGCATATTGTGGTTATATTGAATTGTATTCTCTAATTGGTGTTTCAGATTCTTGAAGCCTTGAACAAAGGGGAAATTCCATCTACAGATTCTATTGTCGAGGTCTTCAATAAGGTAATTCTGGAGCGGTGCATGAAGTTGTACAATCAAAGAATGGATAAGCTGCATTTACCAGTACCAAAGAGCAGACTGGAGCAGGCTCATGATGAAGCGAAAATTGAAGCAAGAACTATTCGATCAACAACATTTTGGTTGCCATCATGCTAAACAGTCTATCATCAGACTATCAAATTTAGAGTTTGAGAGTGTGAAGGAGTGAGGAACCATGTAAACATATGGTCTAAAGAAGTACAAGCTTTGTAATTAGCATATTGTTGGATTTGTTAATAAAACATTTGTCAAACACATGTTCTTTGTTTAATAGAATTGTGTTTAAATTTATTTACAAATGTTATTATTTGTTTCATTTTAATGATTGTGAAAATAAGCAGTGATATTTAAAAGTTTATCCTTATAGCAATGGTTGCCTCCCGTTGTTAATACACTATAGCAATGGTTGAGATTTGCTAACATGGATTTTTTATTTTTTATTAAAAATAATCTAATAGTAACGGTTGTTACTTTTGTAACGGTTGTGTACCGTTGCTATAAGCTAATTGCAACGGCCTTAGTAGTAACGGACTAATTGTAACGATTTTAACCATTACTAATCTATTAGAAACGGTCCAAACCATTGTTAATAGGCTTATTAGCAACGGCCTCAACCATTACTAATAGAGCCTTTTGTAGTAGTGTATTTTGTGTGGAGAGGACCCATCCATGAAAGCAGAAGTCATGGCCATGGTATTCCTTGTTAGCATCGATGAACATATATTTGAAGGTTTTCGCTCATGACATATCTTCATTAACGAACAACTCCTAGACAATACCTGGTTTAAGACCTTTGAGACGGCTTGAACCCACATTCTTGTAGCCTATCACTAAGAACTTACCCTCAACAGCTCCTAACGGGGAAACAGGTGTAACATCCTAAGACATCATTTGGGTAGAGTGAGGGGTCAAAAGGATTATAGAGAGGAGTGGCGCTCTAGGATCTGGAGATAGAATGGTACTTGGTTAATGGTGAATAACCAATGAGACCTCTTAGAAGAGCCTAGCCGCATTGCTTGGTCCACAAAAAATAAATAGGCTTTCAGAGCATAAAGCATTTAACCATTGAAAGGGCACTCTCACTTATCACGACACAAAGATACAATGCATTATGGGCACCACCCTCTCCAACTTGGTATCGTGAGTATCCAAAATCGACAAAGTACCAGAGTAGAAGTACTATAGAATCTTCTTTTCTTCACTAGAAACTAGCTGGTGGTTTGGATCATTGGATTCCTTAAAGAATGTCACTACAAAGAGAAGAGAGAGTCACAATCAGTTCAAAAAGAGGCTTGAGTTTAACTTCATAGGGTACTTTACTTAGTTGCCAAGACCCCATGTAGTGAGGAAAGGCAACTCAACGGTGTCAAAAGCTCTGTGAGATCAAGTTGTCAAAACTCCATGTGAAGTACAAAGAAGACAATTTGGGTGTGTAGAAACCCTGCTCAACCAAACACAGTGTGAGAAACAAACTTGACTCCAAATCTGATCATACCGAAGAAGAAGAGAAAATGATATAAGCACGCACATAGCTAACCCTGTTATGGGCTAACTCTACATCAGCACAAAATTTAAAATAGAGGCTAATCCTTATAGAGGGGTGTCTAATTCACTTAGCTCCACCACTGATGGTTGTAGGCTAACAATTGGCAGTCAATTGGCTGAGCAAGAGTAGAGCTTGGCTTGTTCAAGACGTCTGTGATCATTTAGGCATGATTTCCCCAGTGAAGATTGATGATAGAGGAAGAAGATAGGAGGAAAATAGGTTAGGGTTTTGTTGGGTTCTCTAAAAAAACACGCGTAAGATTTTGGGGGAAGAAAGTGAATAGTCCATGCTAACTTCCTCACCTATTTATAACCTAATGCGGGAAAAACCATAGAGGAACGACACATGGAAAGCATATCATGACCAGATCAAAACACGTGCACCAAAATGTCTTAAATCCCACTCACACTAAACTAAACAAAAGAGACTCAGATGGTGACACATGCCCCCATGGCATTCCAAAGCCTAGGGTAGCGAAGACCAATGAAATATGCCTAGGCAGTGACATGTATCCACACCGCTTTGAATTCCAACAAGCGTAAGCACTAAAATGTGTCTCACTTTACTTTTGTGCCACATGGAGTTTGATCAACTTCTCTGCTCAATTTTTTACTAACTTAGACTTGTTGAGTTTTGATCAGTTCTCCACCCACAATTTTGGTTGCAAGGACTTCAACACATAATTGAAGACTCAGTTCCCCATGTGGGGTTTTATCCATCCAAATTTCAGAACACAACACATGTAAAGATGCTAAGTAACCAAATGAAGGAGATGGAATAATTAAAAGGAAGAGCTCTTCATTGATTCATCATGAAAAGAGAGAGGGACAACATTGTTACACAAAAGAAGAAGAAATGATACGAGTCACCGTGCGAGCACCTTTGATCGCAGAATTATTAAAGGTGGGTTGAGAAGAGGATGACAGAAACATAAGAATAATTCATTATGCAGCTAAGGAAAATACCTTCTCTAGATTATGATATAAAAAGATTATAATCTCTCTCTCACAATCTCACTGGAATCGAGAACAAACTCTCAATTCGCTCTAAACCATAATCTCTCTTGATTAGAATCTCTTTTTGTACATCTGATTGATTAGAAACCCTAAAACAATCCCTTGTATAGGTGTAACAATGTGGATGGCAAAGTGGTAAATAACCAAGCCTAAACCCTACAGGAATTCGTGCAAACAGAAACCTAAATTAACCAAGAATCCTTCGATGAGTCAACTCATGTGCACATATGAGTCGACTCATGACACATGGGTCGACTCATACAGTGATGAGTCGACTGGTCAAAGACTTTTGATAAAATGGCTAAGTTTCATGAGTCAACTTATGACAGGTATGAGTCTACTCAACCTGATGAGTCGATTCATGACTGTTATGAGTCAACTCACGGGTTAAAAACTGGATGCTTCGATTCTTCGATTTGTCGTCTCGTTCCACGCTTCGACCTGTGTTCCACTGTATTATTTTACACCTTTATTCTTAAGTTACCATGAGAATCATCTATCCTCAAGCTCCCATGAGGATCGCTAAGTTCCAAAGAGAAGATACACCAGTATCATGGGTCCCCCTTTAGGAACTTAAAGTCTCATTCAAGTTAGAACTTCAGCTAAGGAAACTCACGAGCTCCTCCATCCTTTCTGTTCCACCTGGTCTTGCTAGGAACCTGATATCGACGTATAACTGGAAATGAAACCTTCGTTCCCCGCCTCATCATAGTCGTCTTCCGCCTCAACACGCAACTCCTTTTTGATGGCTCGTTATGAAGTCTAATGCACAGTGAGACGAACTTCTTGCTTGCATTTACTAGCCTCTTCGCTCGCATCACCGTCACTAAATTTACCTCCCTTGGAGGAGACGCCAAACGAAATATGAACTTTTCACCATCCTTGGTGAATGTGTACTTCTGAGCCCGCCTTTCATAGATTGTGTATATATCCCATAAGTACGGATTGCCTAGTATACTACCACATATTTGCTCTAACGCAACGGTTCAAAACCGTTGCGCTAGCCATGGAACCGTCGCCCTTGAGCAAGTGCGACGGTTCTCAAACCGCCTCATATGCTGCCGTTGCCCTATCTCTACCGTAACGGTTTTGAACTCTATTGCGACGGTTTTTTGAACCGTTGCCCCCGCATCTAACGCAATAGTTTTAAAAGGCACGCGGTTTTTAAGCCATTGCAACGGTTTTGATTAAGCTATTGCGACGGTTTTTAAGCTATTGCAGCAGTTTTGATTGAGCTATTGCGACGGTTTTCAAGCTACTGCAGCGGTTTTTTTAGCTATTACAACAGTTTTAAAAGACCTAACGCAACGGTTTTAGTAGGCTAAAGCTATGGTTTTGATAGAGCTACGGTGACAGTTGGAGCTATTGCAACAGTTTTAAAAGACCTAACGCAACGGTTTTAGTAGGCTATAAGTATGGTTTTAATAGAGCTACGGCGACAGTTGGAGCTATTGCAACAGTTTTAAAAGACCTAACGCAACAGTTTGGATTGAACTATCGCAACATTTTGGATCGAGCTATCGCAACGGTTTTGATCGATCTATCGCAACAGTTTTAATCAAGCTATTGCAACAGCTCAATCGGAGCTGTTCTTGGTTTCCTACGTCAAAATAATATAGTATTCAATTACCTGGACAATCTTTTTAAGAACATGGCCAAATCAAATTTTAATACACTATAAAAGTGATTATGTTGAGCATAATCAACCATAATAATAAGTGCCAACATACATCAATATAGTATAAAAACTATAAAGTATTAAATCCACACTACCAACATTTCAACTCAGAAAATATCGTACCAAACTAACATTCAAACATTGTACATCAATATTTGATTACAAAACATGAAACCTCTCGGTCAAAGACTATATTCTCTATTTGTTTCCAAAAACTTGTTCCTAAATGTCAAATACTCATTAGGAACCTGTCAGTATCAATCTCAATCTTGGCTTTCATCATTTCTGTACCTGTGTAAATTTCCATGAATCAGCATAATTTTTGCAATGATTATAATAAAATTGGGGAAAAAAGATGTTTGAAAAGGAAGTTAAGAGAACATATTGATCGTCTGTTCAAGTATACAACAATGTGCAGCATGAAGATCAGAACAGAAAAACAAAATTTGTATTCCTTTTCAACCATAAGACACTACCACATATTTGCTCTAACGCAACGGTTCAAAACCGTTGCGTTAGCCATGGAACCGTCGCCCTTGAGCAAGCGCGACGGTTCTCAAACCGCCTCATATACTGCCGTTGCCCTACCTCTACAGTAACGGTTTTGAACTCTATTGCGATGGTTTTTTGAACCGTTGCCCCTGCATCTAACGCAACAGTTTTAAAAGGTAAGCGGTTTTTAAGCTAATGCAACGGTTTTGATTGAGCTATTGCGACGGTTTTTAAGCTATTGTAGCGGTTTTGATTGAGCTATTGCGACGGTTTTCAAGCTACTGCAGTGGTTTTTTTAGATATTACAACAGTTTTAAAAGACCTAACACAACGGTTTTAGTAGGCTAAACCTATGGTTTTGATAGAGCTACGGCAACAGTTGGAGCTATTGCAACAGTTTTAAAAGACCTAACGCAACGGTTTTAGTAGGCTATAAGTATGATTTTGATAAAGCTACGGCGACAGTTGGAGCTATTGCAACAGTTTTAAAAGACCTAACGCAATAGTTTGGATTGAGCTATCGCAACAGTTTGGATCGAGCTATCGCAACGGTTTTGATCGAGCTATCGCAACGGTTTTAATCGAGCTATTGCAACTGCTCAATCGAAGCTGTTCTTGGTTTCCTACGTCAAAATAATTATAGTATTCAATTACCTGGACAATCTTTTTAAGAACATGGCCAAGTCAAATTTTAATACACAATATAAAAGTGATTATGTTGAGCATAATCAACCATAATGATAAGTGCCAACATACATCAGTATAGTATAAAAACTACAAAGTATTAAATCCACACTACCAACATTTCAACTCAGAAAATATCGTACCGAACTAACATTCAAACAATGTACATCAACATTTGATTACAAAACATGAAACTTCTCGGTAAAGACTATATTCTCTATTTGTTTCTAAAAACTTGTTCCTCAATGTCAAATACTCACTAGGAACCTGTCAGTATCAATCTCAATCTTGGCTTTCATCATTTCTGTACCTGTGTAAATTTTCATGAATCAGCATAATTTTTGCAATGATGATAATAAAATTGGGGAAAAAAATGTTTGAAAAGGAAGTTAAGAGAACAATGTACATCATGCTTGTTTGTTGCCACAACCAAATCCAACCATTTTAACAAAAAAGGCTAAAGTTATCAAGAGCATCTAATCACAGCCATATTCGTCACCCTTATGCATAATCCCAACAGGGAATGAGCGAAGGGGGTCTTTTTTAAGTCACTTAAACATTATTCAGACAAAGCGGCGATAAACCAGTTTAGTTACTAAATATGTTTTATTTCAGGCTAAAACATATATGTTGAACCCTGAAATTAATGACTATTTTGCTCAGAAGGATGAACCAATTCAACTATAGTGAAACACTAGTGAGATGCATCCGTCGCTGATTCTTGGTTCTCTGGAATGGAGCTACAGCAGCACAAATGCAGCATTTATGTACTCGATGGCCGCAGCAGATGCTGCGAGTTTTTGGAAGTAAAAAGGATTTGACGCGGTTTATTGTAAAAAGGATTCGGCACAGCTTCCTTAACAGGAAGTGCTGCATGCAGATCGCTTACAATAAATGTTTCATTTTCACTTGCAGCGAAATAAACAATTTTCTGAAAGGATATAATTCATTGGAGCTGCATGTTGGGGCTCCTAAAATGTTGCAGATGGGTGATGTTCTTCGTTCTTCAAGAATTACAGTGTATTACAAATCGGAATGCTAGTAATCATGTAGATGGTGCTAATCAAAGTAATTCTAGATCTGGGATGCTTTAGGTTTGAGTTCTTTACCTTCTCATTCTGTTAGAAGTAGATATTGGGCCGAGGATGTTGAGCTGGAGGAGAGGGTTAATGTTCAATTCTCAAGTCCAATTGATGAATCTGGAAAAAATGGTGGAGTGAATGGGGATAAGGAGAATGGGGAAGGTGATGCCTCTGATATTATTTCTGATGAGAAAGTAGAACCTACGATTCCTGAACAACAAAAGAAGTGATCAAGCTTGTTTATTGAGACTCGTAGAGCTGGTAAGGGATAGAATCTTGACTCCACCCCCCCCAACCCCTCTCCCCAACCCAAAAAAAATAAAAATGAATCTGTAGCTATTTTTTCTAATTCTGAGTGGATTGAGAGAGATGCTCAATGGGAGCACGAACTGGTCATGTGGTGGGCTTGAATGTTCGATTCAAGGCCATGGAATCATGTGTTGAGAAGCTTTGAAAGATCAATGCTAGTACTTAAATATGCTTTAATTAAGCCAAGCATTTTCTTGATAGAGACTTAATAATTGAGATTGTGCCTTGGTTCTTTGGTGTTAGGCCATTGTAATTGAGGCAAATTCAGATGAGATTGAGAAATTCAAGGTTACTACTTATCTAATGTGGATTCAGCTTCCTGGTCTTAGATAAATTTTTGGCATGTGAAGGAATTTTTGGCATGTGAAGGGGGTTAGTAGAGTGGCTACTTTCATGGAAAGACCTATTGCAATTGATAACTTGACAACAACTAAGCAAAGGTCATCTTATGCTAGGCTCCTTGTTGAAGTTGATATGCCTGCACCCTTACCTGATTCAGTTATTACCAAAGGTCCTATTGGCCAGAAAAGTACTACCAGTGGCTACAACTCGTCCAGCGTATGTTTTCTGGACAGATACCAGATTGTGTTCTGGTAATAAAAAATGTCCTTCAACATAAAGTATTACCAGTGGCTACAGTATTTTTTCCACCTCTAAATGCCCTTTAAATATTGCTCTAATTATTTTCCTAAGAACTAGTGAGGAGCATGTGCGTTGCAGGTGACTGCTACATATGGAGTTGTTGCGTATCGAGATTCCTATTAGACCCGTCAATTGTCGTAAGTTGTTTCAAATTTGTCATTTGAATTGAAATTCTACTCTTTATTTAAACAACTAATTTCAAAATAACTTAAGTATCAAAGGCCATATTAGCAATTTCAATTATTTGAGGGACCAATTTCAAATAGCTTAAAAAAGGGACCAAATAGCAATTAAATAATTTGAAGGACTAATTTCAAATAGTTTGCATATGATACAAAAATTGATAAATATATTTGGGAGCAGAAACAATACCGATTCACATGTAGAGGAGGATAAAAGATCTTTTTACGCTTCTTTGCAAGAGGTTTGCTCATGACCTACAAAATAATAATTCATTAAATTGCTTCAGATCTTATATATGAAGAATTATCTATTTGTCCACTTAGCAGATGTAAAGTTTATCATGATTTTGTTGCCAACAAATTAAAGCAACATATTAAATCATCAGGTTCTTTAGAGACATATTTTAGCATAATTAACAACTTAGAATGCCGTATACTTCATTTGAAAATTTTATATCAGAATCATGAGAATACACAGCTGAAATGAAAACTTTTGACACATGAAACTTATAGGTTAATATAGGTTAATATATTCAACTTGAACAAAGAATATATTAAGTGTCCTTATTAAACATAGATGCATTTGCTTATCAAAAAAAGTTTAATTGTAGAACTTTGAGACCAACAATGCAAAATCCTAGTATTGTCTCTCAAATATAGTACCAAACAAAGTTTCCATCAGTTCAGTAGTTGTAGGTCTGAACAGAAAAATACACGGGGGTGTGAGATCAAGTTTCAGTTTAAGGTTATATATCATGACTTTGTCAGAACTGATAATCTTAGAGCTACAGTCCACAGGCTGGATTTTAAATTACCTCAAATGATCAAAATCAAGTTTCAGTTTAAATTACTCTTCAATGCTAGAATTTTATTTTATTTTTGAACAGCATCACAGATTCTTTTGAAGCTACAGAAGTTTGTTCCTGCAAATTTAATCAAGGAAGCTAGCCTCAGGTAAGGAAGACTACAAAGATAGTCCAGAAGCAAATATAAAAGGGCTAAGCACGAGTTCAGAAGAAAAGCTCGTATTTTGCAAGTTCACTAGTATGCATCAGGTGCATCAGAAGGTACCTCACACCCTAGTCTTCCAATCGATGGCCAAACATATTATGTAAAGCTTTGCATCCATAATTGGATAACGATAAAGAAATGTTACTTTTAAAATAATGCCTTTAAATAAGACTTCATACCTATCACCTAGAAAATATAATTCATACAACATAAGAGTTGATAAATGCTACCATATCTCGTAAGTTTAATGCTATTGTTTAAAAGCTACTCTATTAAGGAGGAGAGATCTTTTTTTTTCCTGGTAGAACAAACTTCTGTATATTATATGTTTGAATCATGTCAAATACAAGTCAACCCGCCCACTATGAAGGTTATGCATCGGAGTAACCCTACTGACCATACTACAGCTGTAAAATAGGACAAAACAGTTTATAAATTTGAAAAGGACAACTTTTGAAAAAATTCAAGTTAATATTTATTCACCAAAATCAACCAATTTTACATTTCTTTACAAAATCAACCAATTTAGGATTGAGAATTCTAGATTTGAAATTACCTCAAATGATCTCCTCTCTTTTGAACTTGATCTAGAATCACCCACTGTTTCCATCGCTCAAAGAGAAGTGATTAACTAGTAATAAATGAAAAGAATCACATAAATACTAGATACACGAAAAATAGAAAATAAAAACTGAAGTGTCAGGTGTTCAGGATTGAGCTTATATGATACCAAGCTAGATGAAAGTTTAATAAGACACCCTTTCTCTGATCAAAATCAAGATAAGGCCACGGGGCGACAGCAGCTGCGCTCATTCTTATACTGAATCTGAGAATTGATCTCCTGTGATGGGTTCCATTAACAGGTATCAACAAAAACAGACAAAACAGAAGCATAAGGATATATGTATACCCGAAAAAAAGAAAGTAAAACTAACAAGCAACAGATCTACCGAGTTTTACAATGCTATGAATAGGAAATTGTCTTTATAACTTTAAAACACGAATCCTATAACCTGCACTTTTCAAACACATACAGTAGTTGTACAACATAAGTCATTGTGGATTAAATAAACTATGGTAATCAAGATGGTAGCTAAATAAAGGAACATGATGAATTGGTAACAGAAGGTCATGAAATAATATAATGCGGTCAGTTGGCTTCATGATATGTATAGCATAACCAAGTAATGAGATGAGAGGATTTCTTTTGAGGGCAGCACGTATAATCAATGTGAAAGATATTGAAAGAAGACTTTAACAAAAGAAGTAAGAAGCTTTACTTCGCTTACAGCTACTGGCAAAGAGATTTTATCTCCGCTATAGATCTTGCAACAAAAGAAAACAGGGTAACAGTTAATAAACCAGGACACCAGCTGAAAGTGTGATGCTTTTACTATGGAAGTCAGAAACTCAGAAGGTTTGGCGGAAAAATAAATCAAAACGCATACATGATGCAGTCAGTAATATTTATAGCACAATGCGAATTTAGCTTTATAATTTTAGTGGAAATGATATGGTCTGATACATTAGTCCTTCAAACCATGAATCAACAACGAGTCAGAACTCAATCTCAAGAAGATGCAAATTGGTTTAGGTGTTAACCAAAATTAATTTACTAAAGACTTTGGCCAACTATCATGCACATTGGAAGTTTTCTACTTTTATACACATTTTCTTATGCTCTTATCTTTTGGGAATATTAACTTCTCTGGAAATGTCAGTCCAGTAACTGCTTCCATCCCTTCCATGTAGGAGACTAGCACACCACAAACCTGACCAAATCAAATGCATTAGCTGCTATTTCCCTGCTCCTACATTACAAGCAGCAATTATATATAAAAAATAAAAGAACATAAAACTTTATCAGAAAAAATCTAGTAAGTATGATGCATAACACAAAATATATCATAAAAGCACTTAACTAGATAGATCCATATCAGGTTCATTTTAACCGCATAAACTCCAAACAAACATTCAGGTCCAAAATCTAATAAAATCACAAAATAACATATTATTCATCATGATGTTCTTGCTATTTAGATACATTATTCACAATATTGTTGACATGCTCCATCATCAAATTCTTCATACTTACTGTTTCTTCTTTGATAACATGAGCTACCCCAAATCATTTTCATGTTCCAACTCTTAATAGTCTCTAATAAGAAGACAGTAAGAAAATAAAGATAGGAGGGAGAATAATCATTTTACATATAATAGGATATTTAGACATACAGATACAATCACCATGGATGAATTCCCTTTCCAAATTACCACATCTAATTGGTTTAGAAATGTCTCACGTTCATTTCTAAAAAGAAAATTAATCCTAATACTAGTCAATGATATCAATAGGACTAAATATTCATCGATGTTATACTAGTAAAATTTAAGATTTCAATCCATTTGCTATTAATCATTCACAGAATTGAATAGCACGGAGCTGAATCTAAAGTATACACAACATGAAAATTCAAATAAAAATATGTTCAATCGTCAAAAATTTATAGATAAATAAGATGCAAAAAGGGAAACGAGAAGGTTGAATCTAAGAGTTCGGAGTGGAAGAGAAATCTGACCGAGTACCAGCTGAAACCCTAGAAATCTCCGGCGAGGACTGGGCTCGATTTCCGGCGAGGACTGGGCTCGAAGATGATATCAGAGAGGAGATAGGAGATGATATCCACGATGAACACAGCGACGAATTCAGTGATGAGATCGCCGATTTTAGGCCATGGCGGAATTTTTGAGAGAGACGAATTCAGCGACGGAATTTTTTGGCCATGGCGGCGGCGATTTTAGGGATTTGAGAGAGAGAGATTTCCTTTAAGCGGTGGGTTTTAAGCGGTGCGGTCAAACCATGGGCTTTACTAAAGCTCAAAGGCCACTAACAATTATTAAGCCCAGGAACAATTATTAGACCTATGGCAACATTTTATATTAAATGTTGTATTACATTCTGAAAACCGTTACGATAGATATCTAACGCAATAGTTAAAACCATTGCGCCTTAACCGTTGCAATAGATCAATTATGTGGTAGTGTCATGATCCAAATTGCATATTCTAGAGATCAAATGAAGTGTAAATCCACCATTCATTGTTAGAATTTTTGACTCCCATCAGCTTCAGTACATCACTAAATAATTTTGACACTTTTTGAATGCAATATAAATTTCTAGGCCATGTCATGTACATGTATATTGTTCCTATTAAAGTATTCATGCAAAATCAGATATTACCCAGTTTAATATGAGTTGGATTTATTAAATTCATAGCTTCATGTATAACCAACCACAAGGCAGAGTTACTTTATATTTTCATGCTCATGATCCAACACTAGTCAATATGGCATCATGACCAAGGCATTGGTGTATGCAGAATAGAATGCTCATGATCCAACACCTAAAGTTGACTTGACATTGTCCCTGGATATTTATGGATTAGCATAACTATTACACACACCGGCAAACAAGATGAAATTTTGAAATTTTAAAACTGAACTTACTATATCATGCAACACTTGTTATAATGCAAATGGATATTCGCATCTGCAGATGTATCCATATCCATGTCGTGTAGGATGCAAATATTGAACACAAATATCTACATCTGGTAACATATAGATACTGAATGTGGGGTTAACTGTTAAGTGCCTGTCTTCTTTCTAAATGTTGATTAGGTTATGAAGGATATAAGCAGCAATTATATATAAAAACTAAAAGAACATAAAACTTTATCAGAAAAAAATCCAGTAAGTATGATGCAGAACACAAAATATATCATAAAAGCACTTAACTAGATAGATCCATATCAGGTTCAGCCACGGTGTATTTGGGTATTGATTGAGATTCAGCCACGGTGTCTTTAAACCATACAAGAAAATCCTTACTATGCCTTTGAGCTTCTACCCATTTTCTTCTTCTACCTCCTTTTCTCGGTTGATTCTCAATCAAGAGTTTGTGCTCTCTGTATTAATAAGAAACAAACATAATATGTTATATAATGGAATTTAAAGAATACAAAAAATAATATATAAAGATTTAATAAATAAAGTATACCTAATATACTCCCCAACTTCTCTATTACCGCAATTGAATAAAGCATATCTATGTGCATTAACCCAATCTACATCATCCAATGCAAATGCTTTGCCTTTCCTTTTCCTCTTTCCGCCCACTGGATGACCTATCTTTGGAAAAATAGGTGATGGCTCATCATCATCAATGACTTCATCATACTTTCTTGTATATCTATTAAATCTTGTCTTCACACCATCATGTAGATATAACGAGCAAAAAGTTAGCGACTCTTCAGCCAAATACTCCTCCGCTATGGAACCTTCAGGAGCACTTCTATTGCGAACATATGACTTTAATCTACAAAGATAACTCTTCAGCAAAACCAAGACCACAATTTCTGACTGCAATTTATAAAGTTTGTTTAAATTAAGAACTTTACTACATAAGCCCTTGAAGAAAGCCCCTAATCTGATTAATGGAATAGAAACACGTCTAGGCATAGTCCTTCTCAGAGCAACTGAAAGCAAATTATGCATGAGAAAATGAGCATCGTGTGTCTTATACCCTGATATTTTTTTCTCATTAACATTGATACACCTCGAGATATTTGATGCACAACCATGCGGCATTTTAGCATTTTTTAACACACCACAAAATATCTTTTTCTCCTCCATCGTCATCGAAAAGCATGCTTTAGCAAATGTAAAATGCCGACCATAGATGACTTGGTTGGGTGTAGATCTCTTCTTATGCCCATATGCTGCAAATCAAAATGAGCTCTGACATGATCCTTCGTCTTTTCAGGAATGTCTAATAATGTCCCAATTATATTATCACACACATTCTTCTCTATGTGCATTAAATCCAGCACATAGAATACTTGTAAGATAAGTATTTATATAGTGTATACTTGTAAGATAAGTATTTACACTAAGTCCACTTCTGTACTGCACTGATGTTTGAGGTTGGTCCACTTCTGTACTGCACCTGGAAATATATGTAACTGATAGAATACGAATAAATTATAACCATTTATTAAATAACTAAGAATAATTATGATTAAAAGTACGCTTCTCTCTAGTAGTGGCAACAATCAGAATCCCAAACAACATATAGAGGTGATGATTGATCAGTAGATAAAATAAATAAATATATATCCATAGGAAATGCAAAGAGAAACAAACAACTAGCAATTATAGATAGCTGGCTATGTCAATAGAAAGAGTAAGAGAGAAAAAAGGACATAATAGATTCTAGAGAAAACAGTAAAAGAACCCACACAAATCAATCTTTTGAAATTAGTTGCTCAAATCTTTTTAAGTGTTTTAAAATTAGTCTCCAAAATCTTTCAACCTGATGTTAACAGAAGGAACTAATTTCAAATCACTTAAAGAGTATTTGGCGGCCTAATTTCAAACATTAAGGGCTAATTTCAAAACACTGAAAGATCTAGGAGACTAATTTCAAAATATGAAGAATTGAGGAACTAATGTCAAAATATGAAAGATGTCAGGGACTAATGTAAAAAGCCCTCATTTTATATATATATTTACCGAAACTAGGTGGTGAAGGAGAAACACAACTCTACAAATTAGGAGGTTCACAATACAATCTGCTGTTGATAGTGGTTCTTACTAACTTGTTCCAATTTACAATGAATATAAACTGACGGGGTCCAAAAAAAAAATTTCAAAACAATGACTAGATTTTTTTTCAGGAAAAGAAAACACCGACATGTATTAATTTAACATAAAAACTAGTCACACAATGTTAAATGCACAAAACTGATGAGCATATTCATTTGCGCAAGCATGACAAGAGAAACAAAAACACCCAAGACCGGGATGAAATTATCACAGGTTACATGCATTTATGGCCAACAGAAGTGAATAAAGACCATCACAGCTAGGAAATGTACCGAATCAAATTCCAATATCTATGCTCGGGTTCGAAGTCTTCATTTACAATTATTTGAATTCAATTCGAATACCAAATGACATTAGAATGCAGTTCATTCGTATATAGAGAAAAAAACCATGCTCTTGTAAACACAGTTGTTCAGTATAACATTGCAAACAGGAACAAAATACAATATAGAGAAATCAAAAGCAGAGCAACATAAACATTTTTCCAATGAGTTCTCATCTTAAACAAGCTTGTAGACGTGAGATTGGCAAGTCATTATCAAGGAAATAATAGTAAAATTTAGAATCGAAACAACGAAGGCATAGAGAAAAAAATACCTGAAATCAAGGGAGGGGTCTTTCGATCTCCAGTATGAAAGATCGAACCTCCTGATTTGATCAGATATCGTAAGAAGAGAGAGATGGAGCAAACCCTAGAAAGCTCCCGTTAGCGAGATCTGAGCTCGATTTCTGAAGCTAACCCTAGAAAACAGGGAAGGAGAAAATACCTGAACGAGGGTAGCTCGACGACGAGAATGACAACAAGCTCGACGACGATGAGATCAGAGAGGATATTGGAGGAGATCGGAGAGGAAAACGGCGACGAGTTCAGTGATGAGATTGGAGATGAGATCGGAGAGGAAAACGGCGATTTTTGGGAGCGCTCTTTTTTTACGGCGATTTTTGGGATCGGAGATGAGATACTTCGTTTAAGCGGTGGGGACAATGGGCTTTACAAACTTAAAGCTCCTGAACAAAGCCCAGGGACAATTATTAAGCCTAGGAACAATTATTTGGGCTATGGCAACGTTTTTCATTAAATGTTGTATTAGGCACTGCAAACCGTTACGATAGATATCTAACGCAACAGTTAAAACCGTTGCGCGTTAACCGTTGCAATAGATCAATTATGTGGTAGTGAGAATTAGTTAGGATTATAATATTCTCTCTCTTTCAGTCTATTGATAGAAGCTTAAAATTTGAAAGATATACTACGTGATGTCACTCTCTCACCTTCGAGTGCTATTTCAAGCTTCCACGCTCTCCATTCCAAGCTTACGCTAAAACAAACACCCATTGGCGCAAAAGAGCCAGGACTTGGGTTAAAAAACTTCAGAATTTGAACACAACTGCATGTGAGAACCAATTACAGGTTTGCAGAATGCGTCATATCTCAGCCTTTAACCGCCGAAACATAACCATGACGGCCGGCCACAGACTATTCCCTAAAACCGCGGCGGCCGAGCCAAAGAAAAAAATACCGCAACACTAACACAGAGATACAAGCTCAGTGGTCTCCATTTAATTGACGCTTGATTAGCATAAGTTATTCATGGCGCTGTCTAGGAGATCATTATTCAATGTGAAGTATATACTTCCATACATACTATAATTAGCTATTTTTGGCTAAATAAGTCGTGCATATTCATCCTCCACAACTTGAAATCCATCTCAATCAAACTTTTTCCATCTAGATATTTTTTTACACTCTCCATGTTGCAAAAGCTTTCCTCTCCTTAGCAGTACTAAAAAACCACTCTATAACCCATAATCTTAGGGCATATATGGCAACTGGTCAAACTGGCTTATAAGCCACTACGACTCCCAACTAAATAAATAAGGGTGAATTATAGAAAATAGTCCTAAGGTTTGCATTAGTGACAAAAAGACCCCATAAGATTTGAAATGTGACAAGTTGGCCGCTCTGCTTCGTTTTCCACTAAATTAACTTCAAGGCAAACGCTATGATTCTAGAATATGACGGTCATATGTGTTCCTACAAAAACATATAGATGATTATTGAATTAGAAAACAATGGTTACGCACGAAAGATGATGACTGTTTTACTATAAAAATGAGGAGGGTAAAGCAGATCTTTTTATAATTCACGCAACAGGTAAATAATAAAAAGTAAAGAAACAAACAAGCTTTGTTTTATTGTTTTTGCCCCCTTCATTGGTCCTCAATCAGCAAGTTTCGGAGATAAATTTTAAACCATTAAACAAAATTCTCCCTTATTCTTCATGCATCTAACTAAAAAGGTCGTTAATGCTCGGAACTTAACTATAAATGTTTACAATATAAACAAGCTTCCGTCTAGTGCTATTAATTGTTTGCAACAGAAGAAATTGAAAAGAATAATGTAAAGCTTTGCAGAAAATGCCGATAGAATATACTTCTCAAGAGTCAAAACCAAATTTAACAAAAATAAATGAAAAAAAAATATCTTCGGAATTATGATTAAAGACTCAAAACGTACTTACTGAAGGAAAAGGCTTAGGTTGCGACAGCCAGCATCAACTAAGAAAGGAAATAAAGTTAGGGATCACAAGTCACTAATCAATCAATACGAATAATTCTTATATATATATATATATATATATATATATATATATATATAAACTAGAAGCAGATGAATGTTAGATAGAAGGGGGCAGGAAAAAAACTTTTTAAAGTATAACGAGGGACAGTGAATCAAATATTTTATTATCAATTTTTCCTTCCTAACCTGCAATTGGGCGGTGAAGGGAGAATGCATACAGCAGTATTTTCTTTTGCCAAGAGTCTTCATCAAACAAGCCCTTTTGCTTTTCATTCAAATGACAATTCCTGCATGGAAGTAAGGGACTTTCATTAACATTTTTCGAACAACTACAAAAACCATTTTCTGCAAAAGATTTGGCAAAAAAATATCAACAAAAATGAAATGTCATTATGGTTAAACATCATATCTACATACATGTTATGCAATCAAATATGTTGTGCCACAATTTAATCAAAACAAACACTTTTATTACATAATGCAATTTGCTCGACAGAACTTAAAAGGAGAATAGCTCAATTAGAATCACTGATATATTATTACTGTAGCAAGATGAGGATGTAACCGCATCAGAGGCAGAAGAACACAAAGGAGAGCGAGAAGAAAGCAACAAGGAAAAAGAAGAAGTAACTGAAACGAGTCAAGAAAACACTACAGAAACCAGTTCAAGAGCTAAGAAGGCTAAGAAATGTCGAAGTGTAAAAGGTACTTGCCTCTTCATGATCTAGAACACTAGCAGCCTCTTCAGGAAGTTTAGTACGCGCTATAAACCTGTCAACAAAGCTTGGACTAACTGGACGTCCAGTTACTTCACTCAACATATCTGCAAATGTTTGAATCATACTTGTAGCTTGAGCTTCTTGTTGTCTCTTCATCTCCTCTTGTTGAGTGGCCACCACCTTCTTTGTTATTGCTCGAACAATTGACTCAAGGACTTGATCACATGGATCAATGGTTTTCTCCTTATTGCTTTGTAGCATGCTTTGAGTGATCGCCCGTCCCCGGAGACGCACACGTCCAGGATGTTCTTTTTTATTGACAAGATGCCATGCATCTACATTTTCTCCTTCAGTTTGTTCCTGAGTTAGCTCCTGAGTTAGTTGTTCCAATGTATCAATCATTTCTAGTGTTTTTTCTAGTTGTGCTTTTTTCTTCTTTTTACGAGTCTCTAGAAACACTTCTGCATCTGTTGGAGGCCGGTTCAATTCCTTTTCCTACAATGAAACAACATATCAATCATTTAGCCATTCATTGCATGTCTAAATCATAGATAAGCATCTGGTGTTACATGTTGGTGCATTCAGCTCTACATTATAGAAAACTGAAATGGTTATTTAACATCTATGTCTTTTATGCAAGGAATAAATAAATGAAATTTTGATTACATCCAGGTAGTTTATTTGTACAAAAGCTCTCTTCCTCTAAGTATAAAAGATAACAAATTTACTCAGGGTCTATCTGCAACAATGCGACAAGGGATCTATCTACAATTGAGCGATGGTGAGGGGTCTATCAACAAACAACCCAATGTATATTAGGAAGTGGGTGGAGACAAACCCTTTACAGCTTTCTATGGGAAGAAATTGAAGTATGTGTTTAATGGCGGAAAAACATTACAGATCTTAAAATAGAGACTGAGAGCTATTATTAATACATAATTACACTGTAAATCATAGATAAACATCATGATTACCATATCTCTGCGAATTCTTGCGAAACTTTTTGAACCTGTTGTGTGCAAGAGCGTTTGACTGTTTCGAGTTTCCTTATTCTTTTCACTTGCTTTCTACATAATCATAGAACTTCTAATAAGTAAATTGTAATAAGTAAATTGCAACAAGAGAAACTATAGTAGTAAAAAGAAAGAAAGAATACTGAGTATGTGGGAACAACATGCTTATTTTTCTCATTTTCGAAGTTTATTATTATCAAGTTCAAAGCACAATTAATCCATGCATTGTTCATTAAATGTAATAATTGGTTTTTGTTGAAATAAGTTACCAAATATGCGCTTCAATTGAGTAATAACCCTGACTATTATCACGATTTTCTTCTCAATAAATGACCATTTGATAATAACCAAGTAATTAAAGGTAGAAGTGATTGGATGTATTATAAATATGTCCATGGAAATAATTATGTATCTTGAAAAACTAGAATATGTATGTTGGTATATGGCAATAAATGAATATGTTATATCTTCTACACCATGTTCAGTTTTTTTAATAATCTCAATCTCCAGAAGCATGAACACATTTAAGTAAGTAGATACTATAAATTATATTCAAAAAGTTACATGCTAGCATAGATATTACTTTATTAGCCAAAAAGGTCAAGTTTGAAAAAGTAATACCAAAATCATAATGTATTAGGAACCTGTTTTCAAGCATGATTTGATATTTTTTTTAATAATGGCAACTAGTAGAGTGCCTTATGGATGCTCTGTTACATGGTTTCAAACACTGCAAACAACATTGCATATCTTTATCACAGGAGAGTAGCATATATCATGAACTAGACAATTTTTCTCAGTTTTGTTAAGTATCCCATGCAACAAATATTACATAGTAACTTCATTATAGCCATAATTACAAAGTACATGATAAGTTAATTAGTACTTGAAAGAGCTACTTATCATAAACTGACCTTATCTAAGAAAAATGTCAGTATTGTACTTAAATGCATCAGGGCAACGATGATCTGGATTAATTTCTAAATTTAGAGGCTCGAGCACATTTGTCAAACCAACAATATTGTACTTAATTAACTTTACCAGTAAACTCATTAGTATAATTGCAATGGAATTATAATAAAGATTAGCGGCTAATAATCGAGATGCAGCATGTCATTCCCCTGTCCTTGTGTAAAAAGAAAGAAAGAATACTAAGTATTTAGCCTTATAATTTAAATATAGGTCTTGATGATGATAACTAAAATTACTAATATGAACCTACAGGGATAGTATGTTCAAAAGAAACAAAAACAATGGTATTAATAGAAAATTAAATTCTTACCCTTGCATTTTGAGAATGCCAAATCTTTAGTAAAGCTCTAAATTGACCCTTGGGAACAGTCTTGGGATGCTTTTTCCATCTTTCTCCATCATTTTTTAAACCAGTAAAGCATTGATGTTTCAGCAAGCACTTCCACCGCCTCCATGCACTATTAATTGTTCGCAAGGTCCATTTTTGTCCTAAATCGGCAATTGAATACTTCTCCTACAATGACATAACAATATACAAGTTATAATACATATTCAGAAACAAAAATCAACTATGTAATCAAACCATCCTCTTGTTGCCATTAATAACAATTATTTCTTCAGATTAGCCTTAAATGAAGGGATTAAGATGTCTTCTACCATCAATGTATTGACAAAAAAATACGGCAATACATGTGATGTGATCCGTTAGCATATTCACCACAAACTCATAAATGTGATTTTGGACTTGCTACAATTGTGTTTATTTTATGACTGTCACGATGGAAGGTAGTCGAACCAAATAATTATAACTAACCTTCCTTTTTGAGTACTAGTGGGAAAAAAGAAGGAACAAAGAGAGAAAATATCACTCATTGTAGTTCCTTTACGGCCATACACACTACAGTCAAATTTTAAACCGCACAAGGAGTAGCGTTACCTCTGAAGCAGTGTTCTACTGTCTTATTACTAGATTACGATATGAACATCTCAGACTACAAATGTGCTATCTACAACACATCATAATGGACCATATGAACATACATTGCTTACTAGATTACGAGTAGAATACCTATCGTTGGCGAGATTCCATGCTTTCAATCTCAGTTCATAAGTATTATCAAGTGTTTCAACCTAGTGGGAGATACAGTTCTGAGGAAGTGCTAAATGGCAGACAAAGCCCAGTTCTGCTTACAAATATCACTCTGTCCTTATCAAGTCCTTCAATTTTTGGATATTTCTATCGCCAATAAAAAAAGAAGAGAAATGTCAGTAAGAAACTTATATTTGAAATTGAGAATTCTAATCTCAGAGACAACAAATTTCTCCGTGAACAAGCAAAGGAAATATCTGAAACACAATATTATTAATCCTGAAGGAACAAAAAGGAAATGGAAGAAAGGGACAACCTTAGACAACAAATCCAAAAGCTCTATTGGTAAATTCTCTCCCACATTCCATTATATGGAAGACAATCAGAGCTTGGCTTTATCCTCCAACTTCGACGCAAGCCAAATAAAGATAGTAGCAACCCTCTTAAAAAAATTAGAATTCAAAAAATTTAATATGTCAGACAAAATATAATGCTCCAGATATTGACTTAAGGTAACATTAAAGAACGATGCCTTGCAATAGAATCGATGGAAGAGAATCTGTCCCTGGCCATGATAGCTCGAGGCCTTTGACAATCGAGTGACACAAGAAAATACTTTACATGAGGTTGATCTACTATCGTATCAAAAATACCATATAATTGAAAGTTAACTGTTAATATGATACTTAGTAGCTAAAAAGAATACAATCTTAGAAAAATGCCACTCTCCTGGATGAGTTCACACCTCTAGATCTGAAGCATCATTTCTGTGTGCTTGTCAATCCCATTTTTGTAAAAGGGTGAATGTCTGAGTTGTTCATCCATGAGGTAGAAGTTGTCAAAGTCCGTGTAGGTCATTTTTACTTACGAAACTGGATTGATACCTTCATGAGTCCAAGTGCTTGTAACAATAATATAATCGAATTATTAGGAAGGTGTTCTTGAAACCAATATAAACGAACATAGCAAATATTGATGTGAAACTTTGCATCAATAAGTACAGTATTCACAACAATTGCATCAATTAATAGTTCACGCAAATGATAAAGCATAACTAACTCTCTCAAAAACTACCTCCATAAAAATCTCGAGATTTTAACCATGAATTCATATTTATCAATTTTCATTGTCGTATTAGTTTGCTAGTATGGAACCTAGCTTTGCAAGGTCATGAAGAGGATACTGAGTACAGATGGATGCCAATTTGGATGAGAAGATGAGAAAACAAACAAGCATCATAACGAATAATGTGAATTAGATGAAGATGATTACATAATTGACATATCTAAAAATGCAAATAAAAGCGATAAATAACCAAATCAAATTGTTTTTCAAACTTTTTCACCTTTCTCAGTCAACCCAACACAACACTTACGGCCACTCTTTCTCTAAATTAATAATGCACAAATAAATATACTTATATAGTATCAAAGTAGCAAATTAAAATCTAAAATTAGACAAAAGGATAACTAATGATTACAATTATTATCATTCCAAGTCCAATAGAGGAGAAATTTCTACATCAATTAGTTTAACAGTAATAAACCCTAGCTACATTCAATTCAAAAAGAGAAATAGGTTGGAGAGAGAGTATCGTGTACCTTGAAGTTGTATGTAGTTCACGGTTTCGACATTAGATAGAGGTCCATATTAGAAGCGGGAGGCAACTATACAGGCGAGGCATGGTGGTGAGGGATGGCAGGCTAGGGTTTTGACATGAGAGAGAGAGAGAGAGAGAGAGAGAGAGACTATGGCAACGAGAGAATGGAAGGCTAGGGTTTTGACAAGCTCGAAGATGAGATCGGAGAGGAGATTGGAGACAATGGCAACGAGAGTAGCAGATTGTAGATGAGACTGGAGAGCAGATTGGAGATGAGATCCAAGATGAAACCTTAAGCTCCCAAAGCCCAGGAACAAGCTCGGAGATGAGATTCAGTGATGAGATCGACGATTATACGATGATCTTGGCCATGGCGATTTTAGGGAGCGGAAAATTTTAGGGATTTCGTAAGCGGTCAGGGCCAAAAGTCTTCGAGATTTGAGAGATATAGAGACATTTCGTTAAGCGGTCAGGGCTGTGGGCTTTAAAAACTTCAGCTCCCAAACACAGATTTTTAGGCCCAGGAACAATTATTAGATCTATGGCAACGTTTTTAATAAACTGTTGCATTATGTACTGCAAACCGTTACAATATATATCTAACGCAACAGTTAAAACCGTTGCACCTTAACCGCTACAATAGATCAATTATGTGGTAGTGGTATAACCTAACAAACATCCAATGGAATAACGTCGCACGTGACCTCGTCAATATATGACTCGTGGAGCGCAAATCTGACAGTGCATTGATCAACTATACTTAGTCCCGTCTCCTTCTAAATCTAACCCAATAGATAGGGTTTCGGATGCTTGACTATCTTCAGACCCAGCTTCTGAACCAAGGCATCGGATATCAAATTCTTTTCGCTGCCTGGATCAATAATGGTATCAACCAAACTGGTCTTTACTTGTAACTGCAGCACAAAGAGCTGCTCTCGGGAGTCTTCGTCCTCTTCCGTGACCTGTTATCCTGCCATAAGATTGAGACTATTGTTAGGCTCTGTCATCTCAAGAACTTCCTTCGGACCCTATGCTATCACGTATGCCTTTTTCTCCTCTTTCTTCTTCAACCCCTTTGGTTTCAGATGAGGATACTTCTTTCAGCATCGATCAGTGATATGTCATATCTTCTCATAATGACTACAAATCGGTTCTGCTCTCCCTGGATCATCCTTCTTCTACTCCTTATGTTTGGAACCACTAGACTCACCTCTCGTCTGTTTTGCATCTCCTTTTGCCTCATTGCTCTTCTTTTTCTTGCCCTCAATGGCAATAGCTTTCACGCTTGCCTCTGCAATAGACTCGATCGTGAATAACTTCATCTCTTTCCGGATGTATTCATTCAAACTCATCATGTACTTCATGAAGATGGAGTATTCGTCCGTCGCGATGTTTAGAATCATCGCCTGCTATTGGAACTCTGTCATGTACTCTTGAACGGTCTGATTAAATCTTTGGTGTAAGCCGTACCACTTGTACCAAAGCTCCTCAAAGAACCCTACTAGGTAGAACTGCTTCCTCAATAGCTCCTTGAACTTATTCACGATACCGCCTTCTTCTCCTACTTGCAGTAGGATTTCCATCACTTCAACGCGTGCCCTAAAAGCTTCAAAGTTGCAAACACAATCTTCTCCTTGGATGAATATCCATAGAGAGTGAAATACATCTCCATACACTCGATCCAATCATCGAGCTTCTCCACATTGACACTCCCATCATAAACAGGAATCTCCACCTTGAAATTAATTTTTAAGTTCTGGTAGTAATTCTTACCCCCTTGATGTGGAGCAGTCTTAACAATCTCGGCCTCTTCATCAGAACTAGTTTTCTCACCCTCTCCATCAGACTCTTCGAGCTTCTTCTTACTCTTCGAAGAAGATTCCTCCTTTTTGTCCTTTTCATTGATGAGACCTACGAGCTGATTGAGTGTAGAACCGATCATCCCGATCTGCTTCTCCATTGCATCAAGTATTACTGAATTATCCCCTTCAGTTATCTTCTCCTTCATTAATTTCTGGACTCCTTCCAATGAAATAAGCATCTCTCCTAGCTTCTTGTATTGCAATTGAGTCAGAACCATACACAGGATGCCCCTTCATAGGATCTGATCACTCTGATACCAACTTAATACGAGTCACCGTGCGAGCACCTTTGATTGCGGAATTATCAAAAATGGGATGAGAAGAGGATGACAGAAACACAAGAATAATTCAGTATGCGGCGAAGGAAAATACTCTCTCTAGATTATGATATGAAAAGATTATAATCCCTTACTCACAATCTCACTAGAATCGAGAACAAACTCTCAATTCTCTCTAAACCCTAATCTCTCTTGATTAGAATCTCTCTTTTTACATCTGAATGATTAGAAACCCTAAAACAATCCCTTATATAGGTGTAACAACATGGATGACAAAGTGGTAAATAACCAAGCCTAAACCCCACAGGAATTCGTGCAAACAGAAACCCAAACGAACCAGGAACCCTTCGATGAGTCGACTCATGTGCACATATGAGTCGACTTATGACACATGGGTCGACTCATACAGTGATGAGTCGACTGGTCAGAGACTTTTGACAAAACGGCTGAGTTTCATGAGTCGACTTATGACAGGCATGAGTCGACTCAACCTGATGAGTCGACTCATGACTGTTATGAGTCGACTCACGGGCTGAAAACTGGATGCTTCGATTCTTCAATTTGCCGTCTCGTTTCATGCTTTAACCTGTGTTCTATTGTGTTGTTTTACACATCTATTCTTAAGTTACCATGAGAATCATCTATCCTCAAGCTCTCATGAGGATTGCTAAGTTCCAAAGAGAATATACACTCATATCAAGAAAAAAAAAGCAAGAAGAGGGAAAGAGATGGCGACTAAAGTCCCCTTCAACAACTTGGTCTCACGTGGTCCTCTTCAAGCTCCTTCTTCAGCCGCATAGGGCCATTCACTAAGGCATTATATGCAAGCTTGTGTTCCTCCAACTCTTGCTTGATTGTGTCTAGCTCTTGCATCAATCTATTAATAACAAATTGGGGACTTTCATTGTCTACCAGTGTCTACTCCAATGGAGTAATGGTGTGAGCATGCACCACAAAAAAATGGTGGATATCATCTTTAATTGCCTAGAGGATGCGAGGATGGGCATCATGAGCACTTGAAAGATCAAGGAAAGATGAGAGAAAATGGCGATGATTACCCTCCACTCCTTCTTATAAAAGAGCTCAACTAATTCATGGTTAACACATATCACCTTATTGAATAGTGAAAAGACTCGACAAGTTAACTCACCTTGTTGAATTCAAGAAGTACAATGTGGAGTTGCCCCTAACACATTTGACCACTTCACCGCTTGATTAGCGCAATTACATAGAGTAGTAAACTCCTAACAGAAACCTACACTAGGTTATTCCCCGTGGGTCCGCAGAGCTTGGAGACGTGGAGTTGGATTGAATCATAACATCTAATTATAGTTATGATGAGATCCAAAGCACACAAAAATCAGATTACACACGCACAGTTCCTTGCTCACATTGATTGAGAAAACCAAGATTACAAAGAAGTGGCTACTACAATTTAGACCAAAAAGATGCAACTTCTATAGTCATTATCAATAAGCAAAAAAATAAAAAGAAGAGGTAATCACCATAATTACTCATCACCATCATCGTCTTTGTTGGAGGAGGCATCACTCATATGTCCCCCTGAATGCAAAAGTTGTTGCTTGTAATGCCTGAAGGAATCAAATATTTCACCAATCCTAATTTTAAGGCTCCAAACCTCATGGTCCTTCTCATGGAGGCGTTAAAGAAGATGAACATTTGAATTAGTGAGTGCCAAAGAGTAGATTTGTAGAGTCTCAATGACAAAGCAAAGATGCATGAGCTCGTTCTCTATCTCGTGAACTTGATCGACGAGTGACTTTGGTTTACGCACCAACCTAGTCATTGGCCTCACCTCCAATGTTAGATGAGCCCTATTAGATGAACAAACACCAGGAATCAATATCAATACCCTTACAGAAAGAGGCAAAATAAGGAGAAGCAAATCCGCACAGAAGAAGTGGTTCCTCATTCCATCCTCTAC
>BQKN01000726.1:2642-38470 GCA_022839385.1 Asparagus kiusianus | reverse complement strand
TGCACTTGCAACCTTTTTGGTACATGTTTATGCCGCATCACTCTCTCTCACCTAAGCATTCTCTTCAACCATCTGATTCCTATCCCGTGGTCACGACACCCACTCCAGAAAATACTGTTGACCTCCACACACCTGTGCCAGCATCTCCCCCGCCTGAGGTTCCTCTTGCTCTTCGTCGAGGAAAACACCTACATGTCATACCTGCATGGTATGCTTCGGTTACTTCCTATTCACCTATCTTTCATACCTTTCTTGCTGCCATTCATACTACAGTTGAGCCAAAGTCTTTTCAAGAGGCCGTTCAATTTCCAGAGTGGCGACAGGCTATGGCTGAGGAATTTCAGGCCTTTCAGCAAACACATACCTGGGATGTTATTCCATGTCCCCCTGGCATCTCTCTAGTTGGCAGTAAATGGATTTATAATGTCAAGTTTCGTCCTGATGGTACCATTGAACATCGAAAAGCTCGTTTAGTGGCTCGAGGTTTTACTCAGCAACAAGGTATTGACTATGAGGAGACCTTTGCTCTTGTTGCTCAGATGCCCACCATTCGTACTCTTCTTGTGGTTGCTGCTGCTCATCGTTAGTCCTTATACCAGATGGATGTCAAAAATGCTTTTCTCCATGGCTCTTTATCCGAGACAGTGTATATGCAACCGCATCCAAGGTCCAATATTCCTTCAGGACATGTATGTCTCCTTCGCCATGCTGTTTATGGTCTCAAGCAGGTACTCCGCGCTTGGTTTGAGTGTTTTCGTGATGTCGTGCTCAAGGCGGGCTTTATGGAAAGTTATCAAGATGCTTCTCTGTTTGTTCGCACTACATCGCGTGGCAGAGTTTTATTGCTCCTTTATGTAGATGATATGATCATTACAGGTGATGATGCTGCTGGTATACAACTCGCAAAATCTCAATTGCAACAACAGTTCCACATGAATGACCTTGGATCTCTTCGCTATTTTCTTGGTCTAGAAATTTCTCAGGACCCGCGGGGTGTATTACTGTCTCAATAGAAGTATCTCTCAGATATTTTAGATCGAACTGAGCTAACCGATGATGCAACTGTCGATACTCCACTCCAACAAAATGTCAAGCTTCGCTCTACTGATGGTGATCCTCTATCTGATCCTACCCGATATCGACATCTTGTTGGCCAGTTAGTCTATCTATGCATCTCTCGAACAGATATCTCTCATGCTGTTGGTATTGTCAGTCAATTTGTTAGTGCTCCACGTTCTGCACACTATGCTGCCTTATTACGGATTCTTCGGTATCTCCGTGGCACTAGCACTCGCTCTCTTCTATTTCCTGCTACATCCAAGTTAGAGCTTCGTGCATATTCTGATGCTGATTGGGCTGGTGATCTAACTACCAGGAAGTCTACCACAGGTTATTGTATATTTCTTGGTGATTCCCTTATTTCCTGGCGAAGTAAGAAACAAGATGTTATTGCTCTTTCCAGCACTGAGGCAGAATATCGTGCAATGTCCACAACAGCTAAAGAGATTATTCATCTTCGTCGTCTTCTCAGTGACTTCGGTATTTTAGTTCCGACTCCTACTTCTCTCTACTGTGATAATAAGAGCGCTATTCAGATTGCTAATAATCCAGTTTTTCATGAGAGGACCAAACACATTGAGATTGATGCTCATTTTGTTCGTCAACAAGTTATTAAGGACAAGACAATTCAACTTTCTCATGTTTCATCCGCCGACTAACTTGCAGATTTCTTCACGAAGGCCTTACATGTTCATCGATTCCAGTTTCTTGTACGCAAACTCACTTTGTTTGATCCAACATGAGTTTGAGGGGGGCTGTTGATAATAGTAGTGGGTTTAGTCCCACATTGGTTGTGAGAACACACCTCACCCTCCACTACTTGTATAAATATATGTGCACACTCAAAATTCAATTTAAGAGAAATTTATCCAAGATTCTCTCTCTTATTTTAACATATAGAATAGAAAAAGAATAAAAATAATATTACTCATAGAAAGTTTTTCCATAACTCTCAATTTTTTTAAGGGCCCGTGGTATGATGACGTGCTCATGTTTCGTCCTCTCAATTTACTTCATTGGGCAAAATTATTGCTGTCTAAGAACTTATTGCAATGGGCTTGGGCCTTGAACTAACGTGTCCATGTGGGGCCTATATATTAATGAATTAGTCACCTTAATCAAACTGAAAAAAGACAAAATCCCATTCTAATAAAGGTCCTCTTAAATTTCTCTCTCGTAAAACTATTCACCAGCCTCAAGCACCGCGAGAGAACCGAGGAAGAAGAGGAAGAGGCAAAACAAATGGCTCTCAGGACAAATTTCCAACCCAAGCTCTCTCCTTCTCTCTCAAATCCCACGAAGAAGGATCCCAGATCTCCACTGGTCTCCGTGGCTGCCACCGTCAGATCCTCCAACAGGTGAGTTGCCCATGTTAATCTTAACAATTGATTGATTTGATATGTATTGAGCTGGAATCGTGTTCTTGATCCCATTTACCGATATGGGTTTTGGTGATTTTGCTTAGAAGTTAGAATTTGATGAGAAAATTGTGATCTTGGATGTTAAATTTAATTATTTTTGAGATCTTTGGAAACTGAGCAGTGCCCAATTTTTCGGGAGTTAAATTGATATAACACGGGCTTTGGTTATTCTAATCTGGGCATGTTGACGGTTGATGGTGGCTGGGCTTATTGATTATGATGAACAAAATATGTAGCAAGCGGGTTGTTTGCCTGTATCCCCCCCCAAATTTGTACTATTTACATATTACCCCCACATCTGCATATTTGCTAAGTACCCCTTCCATTTTAACACCATTAATTAAGTTCATAAGGATAAATTAGAAACATGCATATTTGGTTATAAGTCGGCAAATAGGGGAAAATAGGATTGATTTGGGGGTAATATAGAAAAGACCTTTTTTAGGGGGACGGGGTTTTTTCCCCCTCTCCATTTTATCCCTTCTTGGTTTGAAATTTAATGTGTTAAATGAAAGGGGTATTTTCTCTCATTGCCGAATGTAGTGGGAAATTAGTAAATATTCAGAGTAGAGGTAACTCTGCTAACAAGCTATATTTGGGGGTATATAAAGGAACCCTTATTAAATTCATATGTGCTTGACTATTTTGAGCTGGTTCGTTTGTTGGTGGTTGGGCTTAATGATGAAAAACAAAGTGTGGGGCACTTTGATTTGGTCAATTGGTACGTTCATGCAGTCTTGGCTGAAGAAGTTGCATGAATTAGTCAAGAGGAATCTCTATGTTGTTGACATGGCTTGCTGTTAGATTGCTTAAGTTTGTTAGGATGGTGGTTGAAATCTCCTGTTTGTTCTACTAGTATTTTGTGTCGATTGGTGTTTAGTACATAATTTGGTGATGAAATAGTATGGTAGTTTAGCATATTTCTAAGAATTGGATTAATCTGTGATCATTAATAGAGGTTAGATTTCTTTTAGTATTTTGTGATAGAGAAGATGGTTATAGACTTTTGCATGATGTTGTACATGGATGTTAGAATTAAGATGACATGCTACAAGGAATAATTGTGATGAATGATTATGGGACTAAGGGATGAAAGTATTTTAGTGCGTATACATGCTTGTGTGACTAAACAAGAAAATGACATGCTACAAGGAATAATTATAATGAATGATTATTGGACTAAGGGATGAAAGTGTTTTAGTGCGTATAAATGCTTGTGTGATTAAACAAGAAATATACAAGGAAGGTTTGTTTACTTTTGTTTTGATGTCTCCTTGACTTTTTTATGCATGCATATGGGTACTTGCATTTCAATGAAATCAGGTCATCAACTCAATTCTTAGGTGAGTCCTAATGGTGTAGGATTATACTACTAACTTTCTAAAATGTAGTAGAGGTTATGATCATAACAGTGTGTACTACCATGGCATATTAGTATTGGTGCATTCTGTTTCCAGGCTCTTGTCTCTTTTGTTTATCTCTTCCAGTCTCATGCAACAGTTGATAACCATTAGTATACTCTTACCTTGACAAAGATTTCTCAATCAGTCATCACTCGAACCTTGTCCATTAACTTGTTTGTGTAGAACTGAATGAGTCTTAAACTTAGCTGGCGATGTCGCCGGACCGCAATAATTTTGCTTCAAGGTTGGCTGGAACCAAGTGTGGCTAGTGATTGCATGAGAATACATGGATCTTTCAGATTACTTGAGGTCTTTGAGTAAAAATAATCCAAAATTCAGAACTGGTAAGCTTTAAAAGGTCTTTACTCATAGTGTCTAGCAAGGATGCACAGTCTATGTGCATCGGCATGTGTACGTCAAGCTTTTACAGAAATGAGCTTGTCTCTGTTTTCTCTTCAAGGGAAAACTCTCAAAATATTTTCAATTTTAAAGGGATAGGTAGACAATGTTGAGCCACTAGGGAAAGGTAGTGTCTTGGACATGGGCCAAGGAAAAAAGTTAATGTCGTAGATTTGCTTATCAGGACAGCAGAATGTGCAATGTATCAATTAACTATATATTTCAATTGTAACATATAGTATGAAACCTTTTAGCCTATGTTCTTGTTGTTGTTGGAGCATTTAACCTTTTAGGTGGTCTTGACCTGCTCAAGATTCACAACGGGAGTTTTGATACCTCATGGTTGATTAGGGGTTTTGCAAAATTCAAAACTAAATTACTTATTGTTAGAATTAAGTATTGGGTTATCGGGTTAAGACCCAATAACCTATTACCCACTTGTACTCCTATATATTGGACCCATGAGGAGAAACCCTAATACAAGTTACTGATTTAACCATTCAACATGGTATCAGAGCAACCCTAACCTTCTTTTGGCCGCCGCCTCCACACCAAAAAAAAAACTGCACCTCTCTCCGACGAAGCCGCCGCTGCCAACGACGTCGCCTGACGAAGTCCAGATCCAGACCTCCAGCACCTCCGCCAACGAAGCCCGACAAAGTTGCCTCCGTCCCGACGCAGTCCAGCTCCAGATCTGAAGCATCCAGATCTCCGCCGCTACCTCTGACAAAGCTCGACGAAGCCGCTGACGCCGACAATGCCGCCTCCGCTCGTCATCGCTGCCGTCCTCCTTTGAGATCACCCTTGTCGTCGTCGTCGTTCCTGCGAAGATCCAGATCCCCTTGTCGTTGTTGCCGCTGGTTGTATTTTTTTTCCCTTTTTTTTGTTTTGTTTGTCCTCTGCTTGAGTTGGGCCTTTTCTTGTTGGGCCTGGTTGCTGGTTGTTTTGTAAGGAGAGGAGTGTATTCTTGGTGGCTGTGTAAAAAAAAAAAAGATGAAAGCTGACCTTCGGTTATAAAAAAAAAACAAATATAGAGAAAAAAAAATCTCTTGAATGAGATCTCTAACCTTCGGGTTCCTGAACACTGACCTTTGGGTCTTCTATTCTAACCTTCGGGTTCCATTTTAAACCTTCGGGTTCCATTTTAAACCTTCGGGTTTCTACAAGAAGATTACGATTCTTCTACTATCCTGTCTGAAACAATGATCGGATCTGACATCTCCTCTGCTACTACTACTCCTACTATTGCTGAGATCTCTGCCCCTAAAGTTGTATTGGGGACCACAGTAAAATTAAATGGCACCAACTATCTATTGTGGGCACAGGCCTTCCGCATCTTCATTGGTGCTCAAAACAAATTGGCTCATCTTCTGGCCCCACCTCCTGCATCTACAGATCTTACGTATCCCGCATGGATATCTGCTGACTGTTGTGTGATGACTTGGCTTCTTAATAGCATGGAAGCCCAGATCAGTAGCAGTGTCATGTTCTCGAACACTGCTAAGGAGATGTGGGATAATTTAAAAATAATGTACGGGAATGAGAAAAATGTATCCCGTGTGTTCGAGTTGTATGAACGCTTTTTTTCTCTTCAACAGGGCGATCGCTCTGTACCCGAGTACTTTGGTGAGCTGAAAAGTCTGCTCGATGAATTAGAAATGCATCAGCCCGTTGTTACGGATGCACCAACTCTGTTGGGATATCGTAGAGATCTTGCAGTGTCCAAGTTCTTGTCGGGGTTGAATCCCACTTTGCAGTCTCAAATAAGGGGCCAAATACTTGGGGGAGATATTATCCCTTCCTTGACTGCTACATTCTCCAGAGTTATGCAGGTAACTACTGGAGTGACTACTGCATCTCCCACACCATCCACTCCATCACATGATCAGTCTGCTATGTTCTTCGGACGTAGCAGAGGTCGTGGTCGTGGTCGAGGACGTGTCCGCGACACAGGGGGAGGACGTGGCACCTTTGGTGGGAAACATGTTTACTCTGATAAAACTCTGCGTCAGTGCATACATTGTGGAAGGACTAATCATATCTCTGAGAAATATTGGGAGAAGTTTGGTCGACCTGCATGGGCCCAGATTGCTGATACTACACCTACCTCTGTTGCTTCTCCTACAACTACTTCAAGTCCCTCTACTGTTCAGATTTCTCAAGCTGAGTATGACCGGTTACGTCAACTTGAGTCCTCTCAGAATAGTCATTCTGCTACTCATGCATCCTCTTCAGGTATGGATGCCTACATTGCCTCTCCTCATAAGCCATGGGTATTAGATTCTGGTGCCTCTTCTCATATGACAGGTAACAAGGATCATTTTGTTGCTTTAAAACTTTCTGAAAAATTTTCATCGGTCCGCATTGCTGATGGTTCATACTCTCCAGTTCTTGGTGATGGAGTAGTCCGTGCTACTTCATCACTGACTCTTACTGATGTCTTATATCTTCCAAAATTTCCTGTCAGTTTACTGTCCATCAGCCAGTTCACCAAACACAACTGTAAAGTAACATTCTTTCCTTCTTATTGTGTGTTTCAGGACCTAGCAACTGGGATGAAGATTGGTTCGGGGTATGAGAGAGGAGGCATGTACTATTTGGACGATAATATGCCTGTTACTGGTCTTGTTGCAGATAAATCTGATCATCCTTTACTATGGCATCAACGCCTTGGTCATCCCTCGTTATCGAAGCTTAGGTCTGTCATTTCCATCCAGTCTTCTGTTTCTTCTTTAGGTTGTGAGTCTTGTGAACTGGGTAAGCACCATCGTGCTACGTATCCGAGTCGTATTGATAAACGCAGCAGTTCTGCATTTGAGTTAGTCCATTCTGATGTTTGGGGTCCTTGTCGTGTACCTTCTGTGAAGGGTTATAGATATTTTCTAATCTTTATTGATGACTTCTCTCGCATGACTTGGCTTTATCTATTAAAAGAGAGGTCTGAGGTTTCAACTGTTTTTGAAATATTCTACAAAGAAATTAAAAACAAATTTTCCACCTCTATTCGTATCCTTCGTACCGATAATGCTTTGGAATACATGAAAATTGACATCTCTCGTTTTTGCGCAAATATTGGTATTATCCATCAAACTTTATGTTCTCATACTTCACAACAAAATGAAGTTGCTGAGAGAAAACATAGACACATTTTAGATGTTGCTAGAACCTTGATGATACATATGAATGTTCCAAAGTATTTGTGGTCCGATGCTGTTCTCAGTGCATGTTTCCTGATCAATAGGATGCCCTCTCCTATTCTTAATGGTAAAATACCGTTTACCTGTCTTTATCCTGACAAAAAGACTTTTCCTGTGGTTCCTCGTGTTTTTGGTTGTACTTGTTTCGTTCAGGATTTGTCTCCCGGGCTGGATAAATTATCTCCACGGTCTATTAAGTGTGTCTTCGTAGGCTACTCGCGTACTCAAAAAGGTTATCGGTGTTATAACCCATCCACCAGGAGATATTTTGTGTCTGCAGATGTAACCTTTTTTGAGTCCATTCCATACTTCTCTTCGACTGGTTCCTCTCCAACTGTCAATCCATCTGTGCCTCTTCCATCTATTGCTCCTACTACTGTTCCATTGCCTACTTTCATTTCTTCTGATGATGGATCCTCTCCAGAAATACAAAATGCCTCTACTGTGCCATCTGCACCACCGCCATTACTAACATATTGTCGCCGCCCAAAAGTTCATGTCCCCCTCTCTGCTCCAGCCGAACAATCATCTCCTGTTGCAGGTCAGTCTCCTTCTAATGTGTCTATTTTATCTGATCTGGATATTCCAATTGCTCAACGAAAAGGTAAACGGTCTTGTACTAATCATCCTATATCTGACTTTGTTTCTTATGACCGTCTTACTCCATCTTCTCGTCAGTTTGCCTTGTCCTTGTCCTCTATATCTCTACCCAGGTCATATGAGGAGGCCGTGTTAGTTCCTGCTTGGAAATAGGCCATGGATGAGGAGATGGACGCACTTCTTTCTAGAGGGACTTGGGACCTTGTATCCTTTCCGCCAAGTGCTACTGTGGTTGGCTGTCGGTGGGTTTATACCTTGAAGTATCGTACAGATGGTTCGGTTGATCGATATAAAGCCCGTCTTGTTGCTAAGGGTTATACTCAAACCTATGGGGTCGACTATCTTGAGACATTTTCTCCAGTTGCCCGTCTCAATTCTATTCGCCTACTTTTCTCTATGGCTGTTAATCTGGATTGGACAATGTTTCAGCTGGATGTTAAAAATGCCTTCCTGTATGGTGATTTACAGGAGGAAGTCTATATGGAGCAACCTCCAGGGTATGTTGCTCAGGGGGAGAATACTGTCTGTCAGCTTAAAAAGGTGATTTATGGCCTCAAACAAAGTCCACGGGCATGGTTTGAGAAATTTAGTACTGCTATATCTGGTGTCGGTTTTAAACGATGTCAATCTGATCACTCCGTCTTTATCCGGCGCACTAATTCTGGTTTGGTGATTCTGACAGTATATGTTGATGACATCCTGCTAACTGGAAGTGACATTGCTGCCTTAGCAGAGACTAAGGAGTACCTTTCACGTCATTTTGTGACCAAAGATATAGGAAAACCCAAATACTTTCTTGGGATCGAGATTGCATATCAAAAAGACCGTTTGCTTCTATCTCAAAGGAAGTACGTATTGGACTTATTAGAAGAAATGGGTCTTTTGGGGTGTAAGCCAGCAAACACTCCCATGGAGGTGAATGTAGATTTATGGCGTGATAATAGTCTTCTCCTAGATGATGCAGGTCGATATAGGAGATTGATTGGCAAGTTGATCTATCTTACTGTGACTAGACCTGATATTACCTTTGCAGTGGGAGTACTGAGCAGGTTTATGCATAAACCTAGAGAGATTCATTGGACTGCTGCTCTGAGAATTTTAGCTTATGTTAAAAGTTGTCCTGGAAAAGGATTACTGTATAAGAAACATGGACATTTACATATCTCTGCCTATTCTGATGTTGGGTATGCGGGAGATACAGGAGATAGAAAGTCTACTTCTGGATTTTGCACATTTATTGGAGGAAATCTGGTTACTTGGAGAAGCAAGAAACAGGATGTAGTTTCTCGATCTAGTGCTGAGGCAGAATACAGAGCTATGGCTCACACTGTTTGTGAGATGATATGGTTACAGAAGCTGCTGATCGAGCTTGGTTTTACTCAGCCTGGATCTATGCCTATGCATTGTGATAACCAATCAGCTATCCATATTGCAAAGAATCCAGTGTTTCATGAGAGAACTAAGCACATTGAAGTTGATTGTAATTTTGTCAGAGATGCTTGGGAAAAGAAAGTGATCTCTCTCCAGTTCACTCCGTCTTCAGAACAGTTAGCTGACATTCTCACTAAAGCTACTTCGCCTAAGGTGTTTTCCATTTTATGTAACAAGCTGGGCATGATTGATATATATGCTCCAGCTTGAGGGGGAGTGTTAGAATTAAGTATTGGGTTATCGGGTTAAGACCCAATAACCTATTACCCACTTGTACTCCTATATATTGGACCCATGAGGAGAAACCCTAATACAAGTTACTGATTTAACCATTCAACACTTATCAAAGTTCAATCTGATCATACTTAAGATTTGAGAACACAATGAAATATGTTGGATTACTGTTTAGGAAGAAGAATAATCATTTGCGAAAATAAGTTATAATACTGATTAGAGTTTGCTATCTTTCTGTCTTAAGGGGCTATTTGGTTCACTACTTTTATAGAAAATTTTATAAAACCCCTGATGATGGAAATTTTGTAATTAATTGCTTTATGGAGTTTTCTTAAAATTGTGTTTGGTTCATCTATAGAATATGGTTTCTATAAAGTGGGAAAAGAGTATTTTTTTTATAGAAATCCAATTCCTCTCATAATGGCCGGGAAACGCACGGAAATTTGACAAACACTCAATTTTTATTCCTTTTTATTCTCGCGGTTTCTATAAAGTGGTATGTTTCCATTTTTTGAGTGGGTGTTCTGCAGCGAACCAAACAAAAGACAAAGAAAGAACCTTTTCATCATTTTGAAGTATATGTTTTGTGCTTTTGAACCAAACGTGAAAAAGTTAAACTATGCCCCCCCCCCCCCCCCCCCCCCCCGAGATTGCCATGACCATTTCCTTAAAAATTTATAGAAGCAGATGGAAATCAAATTTTGCCCCCTTTCCTTTCCCTTAAATTTATGGAAAACGAACCAAATAGCCCCGTGGTGTATTACAATAAGAGTAACATGGTTGCAGTATCAAGTTTTCTTGTTGATACCATTGATAGACAATCTAAATTCGTCTTTATTAAGTGTCCTATTGAATCAAAATGGACAATTATTTAAAAAATGACATTCAATTAGAAAAGGATCAAGTTTGTATTTTATTCATTAAAATCGACCAAGTATCAATCGAGTTAGTGATGCAGAACAAAACATGGTTGTTGCATTTTCTTATTTTTAAAATGAGATCAGGATCTGAGCCCTGGATTCATTAATCTAGTTAAAATGCTAGGTCCGAAGCAGGTATAGTTCCTCAAAACCCAACCTAAGAACCCTTGACTTTTGGCAAATCGCAATTTGGATCCGGAATTACTGAATATTGAGACTAGGAGGTAGAGGACGGAGTGAGTTCCATGTATTCTTAGTTGTCTACATTGAGTAGTCATTTTGGCCTGGACATTGTATTAATATGTATAGATCATTAAGCGTTTGAGGGATATAGGGATATAGTTTTGTATTCTAACCATTGCGAAAAGGGAACTTAAGTTGAACTAATTCACTATGTATTGGAAGTCTTGTGACAGCCTGTAAGAGTCACAATTCTTTATTGTATGGAATGTCTTACTAGTAAGATTTAAAAGGTTCTTACTAGTAGTGTCTAGCAAGGATATACAGTATGTGCGTGTCTGCATGTGTACGTCAAGCTTTCACAGAAATGAGGTTGTCTCTGCTTTCCCTTCAAGGGTAAACTCTCGGAATAATTCCAAATTTAAAGAGATAGGTAGACAACGTATAGTTATTGGGGTAAGGTAGTGTCTTGAACATGGGTAATAACAAATGTTTTCTTTCAAAAGACAATTGACTGCATTTACAGTTACATGGGAAGCTAAGGTTAAATTAATTCTTAATAAATTTAAGCATAGCATGATTCATTTAATAGAGAGAGATATTTAAGACTTATGATTTAATTAATACTTATCCAAATTCTTGTCGAAAAAGAACATCAAACTCGGAAGTTCAATATAAGACTAATAATTATCTGCTAGATTATAACATAGATAAAAATTAAGGAGCTATGATAAAGTCAATACTGATTCAAATGTACATTGACTCATCCAAAACAGAACTCAGACCAGAAGGAAAGTTAAACCATTACAAAACTATACATGTGTTACTCTCATCTTTGTAAAGCTTCTTGTAGTAACTAATCTAAAATTCAATTTTGGACAAAATTGATTAAGAAATCTTTGTAGCATAGTTCAAATGTTGCTTTTACATATTGTATATATTTATACATTTGTTTTGACGCAACTAATAAGTTTAGTTGCCAAAAAGGCCTCACAGTGCACGTGTGTTTTATAGTCTCCTACATAACTGATGCTGGAGTCTCAGACTTACTGAAAGTGATAGCATCATCTCCACTTGTAAACAAATGGCATTAGTGATCCCTTTTCAAACACTCAAAATCCTTGTACCAAAAACATTTATTAATTGCACTATATGAATTTATCAAAGAACAAAGTTATGAAATTCTGTCATACCAATGTGTCCTAACTACATTCTCATTCCCTTTTGTACGAGAGATCCAATGCAGAAAAGGTGGACTATCTGAAGAGATCTAACATTACAATTGTAATTTTGAAATCAAATGACTCTTGAAAGTCTGACACTTCATATTTGACACTTCGAGCTATATTGATAATAAGGTTAGTTTTATTTACTGCAATGTTCAAACAGTGGTATTTGAGCTGCCAGAGCTAAGTGTGCCCTAAGTTATAGCAACAAGTTGACAACTAAATGATAGCTTATCTGACAAGTGGAGTTACTGTAGGAAAAACTGATCTTAGTGATGTACTGATGTGAACTTAACAAGTTTTGCTGAACAAGGAGAAAACCAGATAGAATGGGAGATTAGAAAACACTTGCATTAAGGCTGGGAATTGGCCTGAGTTCGACCCTGGTCCAAGTTACCCTAATCAGAAAAGCATACAGCATGCAGTGACATAATTGAGGAGGACAATTTGCAAAAATCACATGACAATTTTTTGTTGGACTACAACCATCCTTAATCATGCTGAAGGCATTTAAAGTGCATGGCCTGTATGAATGAGTTTTATGGTTATAACTCCTTAACCTGAATCTGTTCGAGATTTGTACTTGAATAAGGTTTATGCTCTAACCCTACCTATTGGAGATTTATACATGAAATGTATATCTATATTGTCTTGCATGTAATCTTTGTGTGGATTTCCTTTACCATGTACATTAGCATTAAAATGGACTACTATAAGTCAGCATATCTATTGTAATCACCTTGGTAGAGACCAAAGGCTTCATTGTCTTATAACAAGGTTTGGTTCTGTAATATATATGTTTTACTTCAATATAAATATGACCTAAATCTAATCTCCTTATCTGCCTGCCTATCTTGACATGATAAATTCAAAATACCTTATATGTTACTTATTAGGGGTTTTATATTTCTATTTTATCATTCACATCCGGGAAAAAAAAGGTAATGTTCCACTCCTATCAAGACTCCAAAAAAAATCACATGAGATAGGATCAAGTGGCATCTCTCAACAACAACAACAACAAAATCATATGAGATGAGATCAAGTGGCATCTCTCAACAACAACAACAACAACAACAAAATCACATGAGATGAGATCAAGTAATGCCACTGGAATTTGGTACAGGGTTCCCCAAATAGCTTATGAGTCAATAGAGTGAAATGTAGCAGAATTGCAATGAGTAAAAGAATAAAGTTGGTCTCTCTACTTGATTTCAGTGCAATATAGGCAGTGTAGCTTATCATGGTCAAGCGTAACTTGTAAGTTAATAGCAAGTGTATCTCAATAAGAAAGTGTGGAGTGCGCAATAAGCTCAGTTCCTAAAAACAACACCAGGACTAAATTTTGCACTAAAAGTGAGAAAATTAGATGCTTACAATTGTTAAGCAGTCACTTGCATCAAGGCATTAGCCATGATTGCATCAAGGTATTATTCAGGATATATATTCAGCAAATGCACATGTTCTATGCACCCAAAAAAGTGCCATATGCATCAACTAGCAATGAATTTAAATGAATAAAGGCTATGTGCTATCATTATGTGAACAAGTTGCATAGTCACTTGCAGTGAAATGATTATATGAACAAATATACATTCTTCATCCTTTGAAAGGCCATCCTATTACCTAATTTACTTCTCTTATATTATGAATAAAGAGAGAAGAAGAAGGCATATACCATCTGAGGAAGCATATAACCAAGCAAGTCTTGCACTAGATTTGAGAACTTTACTACAAGTAATATTCAAGTCTTTGTCAGTCAAAAGACAAAAAAGATAGCATGTAATGGAAACGGCAAAGGAAAATGGTGGCTACAATTTGGGCAGCATTTATTAGTTGCAACCTACTAGTGAAGATCATGATACATAACTGTCGTATACTGATTAGTTTTCCTAAATTACTATTTCACTATGCTTCTTTGTGTGTTACATACTATATGTGCCTATTACTTTGCTTAAGTTGACAGCGGATTGACATGGAAATTCCACAGACTAACCATGAAAATATGAATTTAAAATATTAACACAAATTGAGTGGTGATATATTTAAATTGAATAGTTACCAATATCATAGGGTATGAAACATCTGTCATAATGGTCAGACGTGGAAGATTATTTTTTTCCACGTACTTTTTCCAAGCCCCTATCTGCCTATTGTTCCCCCAAACTGTTCTGTATGCGAAAGTAGTCAAGATTGTGCTTATTACTATGCCCAAAGCCAACGATGACAACCACATGATTGGATTTTTCTGACTTTGCAGGTGGAGTCTTGACTATTTGCTGTAAACCTTAGTGCAAATGAATAACTATTTGATGAATAAAGATTCATTGAGTTTTGATAAGTTATGCAAGATGGAGATTGCAAATAATAATACATGTGTGTTCTCTAGAATTGAACCTGAGAGCTATCCTCATTTGTAAATATAAGAACCGTAAATTAACAGTGAAGGTAATGTTAAAAAGTGGTCAAACTCACATCACTTTGTAGCACGCAAAACTCGGGACTAACATATAATGCAACAAGAATAGGATTTTTAATCAACTGTCATAGCATATCATCTTCATTCATTGAGCAATAACACCATAAGCGTTGATTTCGCAAATCCTTGTCTGCTAAAAAACAAAAAGGTTAACCTTTTGTCCATTACAAATCGAAAAGTAAAAAGTAAAAATGTAACATTTACCTCGACACAAGGATTTCACAAATCCTTGTGCGCTAAAAAAAAGGTTAACCTTTTGCCCGTTATGGATTGAAAAGGAAAAGGTGAAAATGTAACATTTACCTCGACACGAGGCAAAGTTAAGTGCCTCATTTTAGTGTTCGGACAGTTCTTTTATAAAGATATACCAAGTCTTAAAATATATTTGAGTGCATCAATGGTCTTGTTTGTAGCAGTTCGTTGCATCATAGTTTGCCGATTGAAAGTTGAAATGATCGAGGAAGCCGTTGATAATTTTCTTGGATTGATAAACGTGGAGGATTAAGTCTTTTTATACCACTTGTAGCTTCAATGCAAGATAAGGCACTATAAACCTAACAAGCACCTTCAACTAAAAAAAATGTCATCAGTGTTTATTGTTTCCTTTCAATATATATCATAATAATATAGATATTGACTCTTTAGATCCATAAATAACCAAGGTTAGTTACAGCTATAAAGATTTGTGTAATGATACTTGAACAACAAGAATGTCTCTAAATCTAATGGGCTAGCACTAGGAAATTTTTTTGGAAAATTAACCTGAAATGTCATATTTTCCTATTATTGTTAGTAAAATTAAGTAAAAAAATACATTAGGTTTAAAATTTTTAAACAAGATAAAATGAGAATTGAGGACTCCGACCTAGACCAGGTTGTAAGGGAAAAAATAAATCTAGTAAGTTTCATGGGATAAATTTAATTAGAGGGTTTCATGGGAAAAGTTAGGGAGTACAGTGTGAAAATCAAAGTTTAGAGCAGTTCTATAGGAATCAGCCTACGTTTTATTTTTATCTTCTTCCTATTCCAAGCGTAGTCGTGCTTGTTTATGAGAAGAGTTAAGTTGGACCTCTAATTCCTATCCAAAGAAATTCTCATATACTTAGCTCTCATGTGCGAAATAATTTCTACACGTAAAGTTGGGTTTAAGCTATTCCTCTACTAACTATGGCCTCTTCTTTTTTTCTTTTCCTAAAACCTGTTGAAGTTTTTAATATATATAACTTCTAATTTATGTTTGATTTTGACTGTTGTCAAATTACCTTCTCAGCATATCAACAACAATAAGATGGTTGATCCATGTTTCAAATTAAGCTAAGCATAATTTTACAAACCAGAATATTAGTAGAGTTAGAATTCGATCTAGTTCATGATAACATTGTTTTAATTAGAACATTAATAAATCATAGTTTCTAATACCTTAATTAACCCTTAAAGTTTTAAACCATTAAACATAATACAACCATCATATATATCTTTGTGTTTTTAAGCTTATACCAACTGATATTGTTCAAATTATGCTGCAACACAATCAATTATTCAAATTGGACAATTAATTAGTAATTGTGCATGCCGTTTTTGGTAGTGCAAACTTGAAAAGTTTGTTAAATTATACTTCAAAGAATCATATACAAATCCTTGATTTGCATTAGTGGTATTTGAATTTTTTTAAAAGTCCCAACTTCTGAATTTATAAAAAAAATTGCAAAAGCAAAAGACACTCCTAGAAGCATCCTATATTAGTGTTGATATTGGCAATAACAACTCAAAGTTTCTCAAGATGAAAATGATAGTGGTGAATTGTATTGGTAAGCTTATTGATACCAATTCAATAAGGTTTTAAAACACCAATAATGTTAGGTTAGGAAATTCAAACACTATCACGTGATGTTTGAAAGTACTCAAGTTTTCCATAAAATAGTGTATCAAATACACGTTTAGTCAACAGGAAAACCCTCAAAAGAAAATGAAAGAAAGATAACAACTCAAACGTAGTGACAACCCATTAGAGAGAACTGTAAAGGAGATAAACCATAATAATAATCGTCATTTTAGATTACATAAGAGACCCAAAAAAATACAAAATGCAAAACAAAAGAACTCTCATATGGTCAGGCAAAGTACAATTTTACGTTCAACAAATAATGCTCTTAGTCATCCCTTTTACATAATCACAACTCTTAATTCGATATCACAAGAATGAGCAAATCAAAATAATATGAAGATTGGATGGGGAGAGCTCACGAGAGATATTTGTGCAATTGACCGTGTGAGGTTAACAGTTAGCCTAACTAGAGTTAAAACATCAAACGGGAGACTAACAGAGGGTTTACTTGAAAGAATATAATATAATTTGAGGGACCTAATACCGATTATAATGATTTGAAGCACTAATTTCAAAATATTGAAGATTTGAGGGACCAATATCTGATAAGCCATATCTGAAAATCCTCCCACACCGTAGTTAACTATAGAAGTGTAAACTGTGAAACCAACATAGAGTGTGATCCAATTGGCACTGAAGGGTGGATTAGAAAGGTTGGTGTAGGTAATTTTTTTCTAAAGGGAAAATGCAAGTTAAGATCTTATCAAAATCCCCTTGATTTTGAACGTCATTGAGAAATCCCTCATCCCTTCAGTTCTTCTCATTATGCTTAGCCACATCTATAGCCATGTCCCTTGTAGAAGCTTGCATGAAAGGGAAAACCCATTGATCATAAACTTAAACCTTGCAATAATTTTGTTGCTAAGATGCAACGAAAGCTTGACCTTAAAAGTAAATTTTAGGAAGATATTGTTTGAGTTAAAAATGTTAATTGCTTACTATTTGTTAACTTGGAGGAATGAGATTTTGCTTTTTGGGAGGCAAGGGTATTTGTAGCCTTAGAATTTAGGGTAAGTCTCACTAACCCCCCCCCCCCCCCCACCCCCCCCCCAAAAAAAAAAAAAACTTTAGGCGTTTGCTACCAAACTCCCTATACTTTGTACTGATTATTAACTGAGTTCATATGAACTCTACACAGAGTGTTAATGCAAGGAAAAAATTTAATAGATTGAGTTCGCTCAATTGGATTAGCTGATGAGGGCCTTGTGATCTTTCTTGATTGATCTGCGCTTGAGGTTCCCTTTGATACATAGAAAAAGCATTAGATTGACGAATGTGGGCTAACCCCCAATGCCCCTCTGCTACATAAGTAACACTCTTGATGATGAAGTCAATGCAGTAGGTATTTAAGTTAGGATTTTGAGAGGAGAATCCTTGAGTGAAGGCTAACGGTGCATGCCTTGCTAGAGATTGCCGATTGTCTTACTTGTAGGTTAGATGGCATATTTTTACTGATTGTCTAGGCAGATCAGGTAGTACACGTGGCACCATCCTAATGGGCAAGGTAGGTATGGTAGTTACTTAGCAAGCAAGTGAGACCACTTGTCATGGTTCCATTAGCGTAGGAAGGTATAATCGACATGTGTAGTTCGGGTAAGTAATGAAAGCTGGCAATCAAAAAGATTGGTTACTGATAGATATCTTCTAATATGGTATGTTGAGGAGTAATATGATTCGAATCAATCATTTTTAATTAGGCAAACCGCCATAAAACTAGGCCAAGTGAGCATGATGCATGGTAATCAAATTAAAGTAAGTTCAGTTGTAATGGGCCATCACCGTTCTATTCAGGCTTTCAAGTCAAGTCCATAGGCTGCAATCGGGGTATAAGCTAAGTGCGGATGTCTCAAACTTTACTGAGTTAAATTGATTAGCTTTTAACCGAGTTGTTTGCTGACATGGCATGGTCCAGCTAGCTTAATTGTAAATTTTGGTTATATGCATAACATCAAGGAAAGAAAAGAGAGAAGAAAGTAAAGACGATGATTCTAAGTGAGAGAGAGAGAGTACTCTAACATGTGAGTCTTAAACCTAAAGTTCTGTTGTGTTATAGTCTATACATTGTAGAGCCCAGAACAACTTTATTAATGGAATAAAAAGACATCCCCTCAATTTTTTCATTACCTACAATTTTCTTAACAGTGAAAGATGGAAAAGAATTTGCCATAGCTTGTTTTTATGCGCCTCTAAATACAGAATTGTCATCATATTAGCTTCTTGAAAATTAAATGGCTCCACTCGGATTTTATGGTAATTGGAGAGCTTTCAGTTATTCCAGTCCTTATTATCGCTTCAATTTGTAACCACATTAGATTTTTCGCCATTAACTTGAAAACCAATTCTATTTCTATATATGCTAAAGTTAATGGAAGATGAATAGTGCTTTTGAATAGTACCTTTCATTAATTTTAGTACATTGTTATATATAGAAATGTATAAGGGTATCTTTATCTCTAAACCCAAAGTTTTGCCTCTATTTAAACCACCCACTTCTAAATAACTCTTCGACCGAACGTAGTTCACCGAATTATTTTTAAATCCACATTGTATTTTCAGTAGTTTAGTATACGAAAATTTACATTATTTTATAGTAACCAGCTATATTTTTGTTTGAAATGGTTACGCACATGGTGTATTTTTAAGCTAAATGATTAAACCATTATTATTTTTGGCTTTTCCCCACTAATGTCGCGACATTGAGAGTTGTATTTGGGTTTTTTTCTATAAACCCATAATCTTACCCTCATTTATTATAATCACTCCCACTTTCAAAATGTGATTTTGTGTATATAAATCTAAAGTTAATCCTTATTGATTTTTAACCCACGCACTTCCATAATCACTCTAAAACACAAAATATTTTACTGAATTAATTTTGAATCCACTTTATGTTTTTGGGTATAACAGTTCAACTCTTTTTTGTTGTAACTTGCTATGTTTTTGTTATAAGGGGTAAGGTATTTTTGTGTATATGTAAAATAAATGCTCTTTTTTTTTTTTTGCTTTTCTCATACTAATGCTCCAACTTCATGAATGGTATAACCCAAAGTTTTACCTTCATATTTCTAAATCCACTCATATAGTCGTTAAATATTTTTTGGCTTCTTCACACTAATATCTGCAGCATCACACTGGTCAATTTGCTCGTTTTGTCCTAAAGGGCAAAAATTAATGTCGTGGATCTGCTTATTAGGATAGCAGACTATAAAAATACATTGATTAAGCATACATTTCAATTGTAGCATGTAGTACAACCTTTTAGCTGACCGCATAAGCTTGGGATAAAAGCTATGTTCTTAGTGTTGGAGCATTTAACCTTTTATATGATCTTGAGCTGCCCAAGATTCACAACGAGAGTGATATCTCATAGTTGATTAGGGGATTCACAAGATTCAAACAAAATTACTAATGAAAGTTCAATTTGATTGTACTTAAGATTTGAGAACACAATGAAATATGTTGATTACTTTCTAGGAAGAAGGATAATCATTTGCGAGATAGGTTATAATACTACTAGAGATCACTATCTTTTTGTCTTAGTAACAATATTAACATGGTTGCACTATCAATTTTTGTTGTTGATATCATTAAATAGAAAATTTAAATACATCTTTATTAAGTGTCCTTTGAATCAAAATGGACAAATATTTTAAACAGAAGGCATTTAATTAGAAAAGGGCCGAGTTTGTATTTTATTTATTAAAACCAACCAAGTTTTTATCATATAGCGATGCGGGACAAAACACGGTTCTTGTATTTTCTTCTTCTTAAAAAGAGACCCAGGGTATTAATATAATTAAAATGCTAGGTCCAAAGCAAGTATAGTTCCTCAAAAGCCAAGAACTCTTGGCTTTTGGTGAATCCCACTTTGGATCCAGAATTGGCGACTATTGAGACTGAGGTTGCACACAGTCACAGTTCTGGGGACTAGTGATGGGAAGGATAGTAGAGGACGGAGGGAGTTCCATGTGTTCTTAGTTGTCTACATCGAGTATTCATTTTGGAGTGAACATTGTATTCATATACATAGGTCATTGTGTGTTGAGGGATATTGTATTATATTGTAACAGTTGCAAAAGGGTAGTTAGGTTGAAATAATTCACTGTATAACAAGATTGGAAGTCTCGTGACAGACTGTAAGGTCCCGTTTGGTACACGGGAATGGGGTGGAATGGAATGTCATTCTCATTTCTCATTCCCTCATACCAAACAAAACTAGTTTTTAGATGTTGGAATTAACAATTCCCATGGAATGGTCATTCCCACTTTTTGTGGGAATAGGCATTCCAAGTGAGAAGATAGGGAATGATCATTCCCATTCAAGGGGAGAATCAAATTAGTTAGGTTTTTTCAATTATACCCCTATTAATAATAAGAATCAATTTAAAATCATGGCTTTTGACTACGTATTCTCATTTTCTCTCTGTTTTTTTAGGCTCCACCGAAACAAAAAGGCCTCCTTTCTATTGTATTTTTATTTAATTTTTTAAGACTAAGAAATAGTGAGAATTATTTAAAATATATAAACGAAACATACACTTGATCGATAACATGCGCATTAGTATAACACATACCTAGATTAATATAACATGTGCATAAATAATTTTTTTTAGTTATTATCATTAATGTTTATTTTTATCTTATTAAAAATCTATATTGTTATAAGGGCATTATTAGAAAATAAGATTCCATTCTCACTTGTGAACTAGTGATACCAAACATGGGAATGAGAATTAGATTTTCATTCTAGCTTCATTCTACAAACACACCCAAACAAGAGAATGGGAATGACCATTCCATTCTCACATACATTCCATTCCTTCTTCCATTCCATTCTCACTTGACTTCATTCTCACGTACCAAACGAGGCATAAGAGCACAATTCTTTATTGATTGCCTTGGCCTGTAAAATCAGCATCAAAGAAAAAGAATTGTGGGGTTTAATATGTATCAAGTAGGAAATTGAGATTCAAGAATGAGTACCTCAATAATGAAGGGGAGAAGCAAACTGCCATGATGTACAAACATGAGCCATGTAGATTTGAGGCTGGATATGAAATGGACTGGAGTTTTTCTGCCTGATGGTAAATCCGGAAAGGGGCCTCAGGAATTGAGTCCGTGAAGTGCACAATGCGTATACTGTTATGGTTAGATTAGAATCAACTAAAGAAAATTTTAATATTGCTTAGCAGGAAAAGTTATCCTACAGGATTAAATTTATAGTACTCTTCACTTGAATCTTTATGTGGATGATTAAATACATTATCGTAAATGTTTGAATATGTGGCCATACATGCCACCTTTGGCTGCACAAAACACACAGTCATGGGCCTATGTTGCTGTATAAACCATTTATTCAGGCACACATTTTTCCTTGGTACACATTTTTCAAATCTGGGGGAATTTTGGATGTTGCTAGGGTGCAAGAGCTTATGATGCAACACTGTCCTAGCAATATTATTAGCCGCTTGTATATAGCTTACTTGGCTAGGAATCAAGTACCAATTTTAGGGTTGATGTCAGGTTGACAAAATTGTTAAATCTTGTTTTCTAATCTAAGTAATTTTTCATGGAGCCTGTGCAGTTGATGGTCCCCTTCCAATGGTCTAAATGATGATCACCGGTGCTCTATAAAGCAGGATACATCCAAGCGAAAGATATTTCTTGTCCAGTTTACTTATTGTAGAACATAAGTCACTAGCTTAGAATGAGGATTGTGTATTATCACTGAAAGTCAATCTCCTCTCCCCACAAGCACAGTTTCACAATGCCAGTTTACTTATTGCAGGCCTAAGTTCATTCTATAAACATTCACTTGCATCCATCTTTCAGTGCATTTGTGTGTGTGTGCGCGCGCGCAAAAATTAATTGCTAAACTCTTAGGTAGTTTTCCTTGAACTTGGAGAACTAATATTAATATTTAGACAGCACCAAATCATCTTCATAAAGCCTAACTTTGTTGTTGAGACACGAATTAGTTAGAAGCTGTGATATTTTTGAATGAGCATTTCAAGTTATTGCCGTCAGAAGCAACTCTCCGTCTAGTCTCTTGGTCATTTTCTAATTAGAACAAATCTTGCTTGACATAAGTTTGCCTGCTTGTCCTAATTTTTTTCTCCTCCTGATCTTTTTGGTGCCTTGGGATCTACAGCAGACAAGCTGGGATATCTTTCAGGAGATCCTGTATGAAAACTTCTTTACCTATCCTGTTTCTATTACGATTATATTTTCTATCAAATGTTCCAATATGAAGATTGCTAAGTCTTCTTCATGATATCTTTCTCTAGAATCATTTTTAACAAGTGGATTACTTTTCTTGCCTTTGCTATTTCCTTCGCTCATTCTTCTGAGTGCAAATGTCAGCGCCATACCATCGCTTTGATCCTCTTTATTAATACCTTATAGTGGTGGTCAATGTGGCTTTAGTTTCAATTATCACTTCAACAATAATTATTGTGTAGATAGCTCTCCTTCAATTTTGATGGTCAACTAACATGAAATTACAAGTCTTTAATGGTAATTATTGAAAATTTATTTCTGACATACTTTTTTTAATGGAATCAGGGTAGATTCTTCAAAGAAGCTCTTCACTCCTCCCCGTGAGGTCCATGTTCAAGTCACCCACTCCCTCCCCCCTCAAAAGATTGAGATTTTCAAGTCCTTAGAAGACTGGGCAGAAAACAATCTCTTGGCACTTCTTAAGCCTGTCCATACTAATTGGCAGCCGCAAGATTTTCTTCCAGAGCCTTCTTCAGAGGGATTCTACGATGAAGTAAAGGATCTCAGAGAGAGGACCAAGGAGATACCTGATGACTACTTTGTTTGCTTGGTCGGAGATATGATTACTGAAGAGGCTCTTCCTACATACCAAACAATGTTGAATACTCTCGATGGAGTCAGAGATGAAACTGGTGCAAGCCTTACTTCTTGGGCTGTTTGGACTCGGGCTTGGACTGCCGAAGAGAATAGGCACGGAGATCTTCTCAATAAGTATCTGTACCTTACTGGAAGAGTTGACATGAGACAAATTGAGAAAACTATCCAGTATCTGATAGGTTCAGGAATGGTAATTTTCTATTCATTCTGATTTTTTATGGATTTTTATAATTCATGCTCTACTTTGTTAAATTATTGCTCTCAGAGATCAAGTTTACTAATAACACCGATTAAAATGGAAAAAAATTACAATTTATGAACTTGCATATAGTCGTAGTTTAGGTGTTTGTTCCTGATGTAATTGTAGTTTTAAAGTTATCCGGTAGCATGACTTGAAGGGTCCATAAGTACTTTTAGAGTTAGCTACAGCAGATAGAATCAGACATTCTAAGGTTTTGTATATATGTAGAATTAATAAGCACCTGTTTAGATAAAGGAGATTAGAACTTTTCTTTGATTATTCATTATCAATATTTGCTTATCATCACACACATTGTCTGCATTGTCAATAATTGATTTTTCATCCCAATACATAAAGGAAAAAATTGTCCAAAACATTTCATGTAAAAAGCACATGACACCCCTAACTTCTATCAGGCATGGTAGTTTAGTGAAAAAATTCATGGTAGTTTTCTCTAATAAAAAGGGTAATTTGCACTTAAATACCCCCAAAGTTCACTCTATTTTTAACGTTGGTACCCCACAGTTTCTTCTTGCCATAAAAAATACCCCAAAATTTACTCTATTTTTAACTTTGACAATTTCTTTGGCCCAAAAAATACCCCAAAGTTCAGCAAAGTTTACCTTTGATACCCCAAACTTAAACAAAAATTCAAAAAAAAAATTTATGTTTGCCTATGAAAGTTAAATTTTGTAGAATTGGGTGTCAGATTTTAAATTTATTAAACTTTACGGGATTTTGGGGCAAAATAAAACTTTTGGGAGAGTTAAATTTTGTTGAACTTTGGGGTATTATTTGGGCAAAAAAAACTTTGGGGCATCAAAGTTAAAAATCATGTAAAGTTTGGGGTATTTAAGTGGAAAAAGTTTAAGTTTTGTGCAAAACCTCCTAAAGTTCATGGTAGTTTTGTAAAATTTACCCTACATACAGTTTATGAATATGCTTATATCTCTCTCCTTGTGTGGGCTTCAGGATCCGAGGACAGAAAACAACCCATACCTCGGATTCATCTATACATCATTCCAAGAGCGAGCAACCTTCATATCCCACGGAAACACAGCCAACCACGCCCGACAATATGGCGATCTAAGGCTTGCTCAAATTTGTGGCACAATCGCTGCCGACGAGAAACGCCATGAGGCCGCATACACAAAAATTGTCGAGAAACTCTTCGAGGTGGACCCTGATGACACAATGCTTGCTTTCGCCGACATGATGAGGAAAAAAATCTCGATGCCTGCTCATTTGATGTATGATGGTCGTGATGATAATTTATTTGGGAATTTCTCAGCTGTTGCACAAAGGCTTGGTGTTTATACTGCGAAGGATTATGCGAATATTCTTGAGCATCTTGTTGGAAGATGGAAGTTGGAGGGTATTTTAGGGCTTTCAGGTGAAGGGAAAAGAGCTCAAGATTTTGTGTGCACGCTTGCTCCAAGGATTAGGAGGCTTGAGGAGAGGGCTGAGTCGAGGAAGACAAAGCAAGCAGAGATGATGCCCTTTAGTTGGATTTTTGACAGGAAAGTGCAACTTTGAGGATGAGAACAATATTTGTTTGATTTTATATGTAGGTTTGTGAGGGTGTTTGTTATAAATGCATGCATTTTGTTGTGTTGCATGTCGGAGAGTTGGTTTGCTAGAGCCTTCAGATGCTATCTTTACGTTACAATTTGTGATGAGAATGGTCTATTATGTTTTTGGGTGTAACTTCTCTTAATGTCTATGGGAAACTTGTATATCATGTATTTTTTAAGCGTGATGTTAGATAAGTTAAATATTGAAATTGGATAAGTGAAATTATCAAGATTCATCAAGAAGTGTCTGCATTTTCTGACAGGGAAGTGTATATCTGAATGAGCGAAGTCTCGATGATTTTTCCTCGTGCTTGTCTTGGTGTATGTAGGTTTGTTAGGGTGTTTCTGTTATAAATTCATGCATCCTGATGTTCCATACTTGCATCTATGAGGAGGTTAGCTTCCTGTTATCTTCTACAACAAAAATAGTCTCTGATAGTCTGTGCAACTTGTCCTGATGTCTAGGAGAAACTTGTATGTCATAAAAGTCAATGTTAATTGTGGATAGACTCCCTTACTATTGCCCAATAGCAGCTAGGTCTCATGTAGTTCGATGGTTGCAGATAGACCTCCTGAGTGATTTTTTTTAACCCCTTAGAGAAGAATTTTTTTTAGCAAACAGACCTCCTGAGGGTACAAGAGTACAGTAGTCCTATCTGCAATTAGGCGATAGTACAGGTGTTCTATCTGCAATTTACCGAACAAATTTTTCAAAGCCATCTGTTTTTAAAATTTATTTTTAAAAAACGACTCATTTCAATTTTAATTTCAAAAACCGACCCAGTTGGTTGAAACTGGGTCGGTTTTTGAAAAAAAAAATTCTAAACTTCACGGGAGTTCAACTCCTGTGAAGTTTTGTTATGAGAAAAAACTTCACGGGAGTTAAACTCCCGTGAAGTTTGGAAATTTTTTTTTCAATAACCGACCTAATTTCATCCAACTAGGTCTGTTTTTGAAGTTTAGATTGAAAGGAGTCTTTTTTTTGGGAATAAATTTCAAAACCGGTTGGTTTTGAAAATTCCTCCACAATTTACCCTATGTTTTAAAGTATGATATTGGATACGATAAGATGAATATTGCAGTTAATTGAGAGAAGCTATGAAGATTCATAGAAAATGTGCAGTTTTGGATCTTTAATAGCCCCATTATACTGAAGAACAACTATCCAATGAAAATTGAGTACTATTATTGAGAAATAATAGATGCTTTTCACAAATTCTTATCATTTACATATTCTGTACACATCCCAAAAACACCAACTTATACATGAAAGCCTGGCTTGATTGTCTCATTTGATATTGATCCATTTACTCCAAAATGTTATTGTCATTTCCTGTACTTGATGGTAATCTCTTGAATAATTCACTCTTTTCTGTATGAGCTTGAGCTGGTCTGAAGCAATCCAGGAGCTTTTAAAGCAAAAAAAAAAAAAAAGAAACAGTGCTATTAAGTGCCAGTTTTGTTTTTGGGTTCTGGGTATGGATCTCTCCAGCATTTATCTTCTGCCACTGCTCTTTTCCATCTCCTTTTGAAAATTTCTGACTCTGTGAAAGATCTCATTCTTACCTGCCAATATATGAACACAGATAATTTTCATAAAATACATAAAACTAAAACTAGAAACAATAAAATTATAGGTATAGAGAGCAATCTGAGCTTAAGGGATTATCATCGGCTATTAGCATATGAACGTTGTGTTTATCTATACTTACTACACTCGATGAACTTTGTGTTTATCTACCTCCTACACTCGGCAGATACTGTAAGGAAAGTTTGTCAATTATTAACAGCAGAAAAGATTCTGAAATTCTGGATGATTTGATTACTCAAAGTTAAATTAATCTACACATTATCATCAGCAGTATCCTACCAAATAGATATATTCTGAAATTCTGCATGATTTGATCAATCAAAGTCAAACTAAATGCTAATGAAGAAAAAAACAATGATTATCAGCAGTATCCTGCCTCAAATAAGGAAGGATCCACCAGTTTCTATGAGCTTAAATAACATTAACAGATTGGTAGGGTTCCCTATCAGCCGACAGTCTTTAGGTTTCAGTCATGGTATGGTATTATCTTAGGAGTTTGTACAAAAATCTGAGTGATTCATGAAAAATTCTATAGGAACGTTCAACTCCAAAGGGTGAGGTTGGTAGAAATTTTCATCTACTCAGAGATTCATGTACAAAGACGGAAGAGGCCTTAGAGATGATAACTATTGATGATAGCTAACTGATTTTTTTCAGTGTACGGGAACAAGCAAATTCTTGATAAGACTACTGATTCAATGAATAAAATAAATATCAGATATTTTAACTTACAGCAGATCTACCACTGAAGATAGATGACACTGGAGGCATCTGCAACTTTAAATATATATGTCAGCTATCACATAAATAAATCTTTGATTACTGTAGAGAGAAGGTAAAAAGGCACTGAAAACCTACCGCCTTCCCTGAATTTGGTGTTTGTAATTGGGAGTCATTGCTGGATGTTTCCAGACTTACCTGAAGTAAATAGAACATACTGATTAAGCAGTCAATTTGAAATATGATGAATACAAGTTCCATATCATATATCTAATACATCAGTTACTTGGAACTCATGCAATGCAGTTATAATAAGTGGAATAAAAGAAAAACTAAGAAGTTATATCTATATTGGATATGTAAGATATTCCATGAATACTCCTCTCGACAATTCCCAGAATTTGTAACCCATCACAGACATAATGGAGATGCACCCAGTAGAATGTAAAATATTCTAATGCATGAATGGTAGTATCACAATTCATTTGATCTGTAAATGCATTTACGTTATTGTTCCACTTTCTTAATGTAAAATTATAATTGTTCAGGTGACATAATTAACTTATTAAAAATATTAGTCTGAGTTATTAAGTATCTTTAACCGTATAGACTCACAAATTCATGTCAGATAAAATATTAGCTTAAATACTGATTCTACTGTGTTGAGTCCTTAAACAAACTTGTATCCTAAAACTTTTAAGGATACAGGTATTCTTTCTGCAAAGGAAAAATGAGGTTTTCAAAGAAAAAAACAAAAATTCTAAAGTTGGACGTATAAAAGTAACCATGTTGAAAGTTCTGCAACTATTTGGCCTAATTTTAGTGGAAGCAAACAGCAAACTGTGTATGACCAATTTCAACATTAGGATATGGCCCAATCATGCTCAACACAGAGTAAAGCATTAGGAAAATGGGAGAAAGACTTAGACTCAAGCATCCATGGGAGGACACTCAAATCAATATGATAAAGACTGATTACTAGCAAGGTAAACATAATGGGAAGGAAAGGGGGAAAAAACAACTCTCCTTTATTCACATTTGCATGGAAGAAGAGAAACATCTTACCTTATGGCCTATAACACTACCAAGAGTAGGAATACCCAAGTGAACTATGTATTCCCCGTCCACCACCCCCACATGTTGAGTCCGATCACCCTATAACAAAGGATATTATTTTCGACTACCATTAATAGACAAACGGTGCTTTAACAAATGAATGTTACCTGAACACAATAACCAAGCTTCTTGTCTAGGCCCCACGCGTGAATTAGATCATTCTGCACAATGATTCATAGAGGTAAAAATATGTCTAGAAATGATGTATAATAGTATTTGCTATTTAGCATATCAAAACCAACCTGAATCATATACCATACACAACGCCAAGCTGCTCTCGAGAACACAGGAGCCATCATTTCAACCCACCTGCAAAAGTGTTGATCACTCCACATCCATCATAAGAATTATCCAGTTCCAACTAAGGGTTTTTACACACCTAAACGAGTAAATAAGTAGATGGGAAGATGAAAATTTGCGGACATAGTAAACAACAATGAAAAGATTGTCCATGACAAGAATATGCAGTTCTAAGTATAGGTTCATACAACCAACATCAATAAATATAAGACCCTAAGATAAAAGTTTCTGCTATAAACCTTTTTTCACAAAAATAAAATAAAATAAATAAAAGAAAATTGATAGTAAAAGGACTATGTTCTTCTTAAAAGGAGAGGGAGCCCTTGAATCAAAAATTGTGTGTCCCATCTTTCAAACACTAAAAAGAGAAGTAGGGAACCTAGAGAACATATTAGCAAAAGCACTTGTGCCTAACAGAACTCTGTAGACCAACAGCACATGAGGTAGATCCTACTCAGAGCGTAGAACTATTTATCTTCCATTTTAATCGCTATTTTAATCTTTCATTTTCATCTTGCATGCTATTATCTCCAGAAACTTTCTAATTGCAGTTCATGGATTACTAAAACGTTTAGCGTTAATGGGAAGAAAACATGAAAGGAGAAGATAACTTGAAATAATATTACGTGGCATCAGGATCCATCCTCACTTAGAAAATTATAGCATAAGAGAATTAAACAAAGAGGGTTGCAAATGTTTGTACTCATTTTATTATTTTGAATTTCCTTACATAGCTATGGCAGAGAAATTTGGCAGGAAAAAGAGGAGAAGGGGAAAGTGATTTATCTATTGCTCATGGAGGAAGTTAGGTTTAACATCTGTTCCATCACAATACCGGAGCATTTGACAGCTAAGGTTGCCGCTGATTTTTCTTTTCAAGAACAATTTTGGCTAGGCTGTACTTTTTTAATTTTTCCACTTAAGGATCGAAAAAATAGGTGGCAATGCCTTTATACAAGGAAAATAGTTCTGATCAACATAAAATTTATGCACAATTGCACACAGAGAAAAATTAAGAACACAAGAAATAGGGACCACACCCTGTGCATGGAGGAGCAGTACTATTCTCATAACACCTTCCACCGCCCCTATACTTGTAAATTCTTCTGTTGAATGAAAAAATGCAATTTATTAGAGATCCACATGAGTTAAACTTCGAATGGATCTTATAGAAACATGAATATCATTAATAGAAAAAAGATAAGCTATAAAAAGAAGTATGTTCACCAAACCTGTGCACATCTCCTTTCCTCCCACGTGCAGTGATCTGATGATGGACCAGCGACTTTGCAGTATCTAATGCAGGTTGTGATATCTCCAACTTTTCTCTTTTAATGATTGATATATAACTGTAGGAGTTAAGCATGCATCTTTAAAATTTTCATTCAAACTACAGTGGTAAGTAAAGGTTTAAAATGTAAAGCTCCGAGGAAACAATAATCATGTAATGTAGTTTTCTTTTATCACGGTTCTCTCTTGGTTGCAGCCAATAAATGGATTATAAACGTAAGTGAATGTTTCTGCTTTAATACTGGCACTTATATTAGTAAGAATAGACCAGAAAACATAATAAGCCTTGTAGTCTCAATAAATATTTCCTCAAAAGCAGAAAGATTTAAAGGTCAAAATTCAAGAAAATAGATAAAAAGATTTACAGATTCAGACCAGAAGTCATGTTTATTCAAGACGAAGCAAAAATTTATAGAAGTTTTCATAGGTTATCAACTAGAATCCAAGACTCCTACTTATAACTTCTTTTAAATATAAATAACTTAAGATTGTTAAGTTATCACATATAACATAACTTTACCTACCGTTGAGGATGAAAATTTTCCACTCCAAGGTCCTCATCCCAGAGGAAAACATAGTCATATTCAGCAACTATATCTGGATGTAAGAAACGTTTGGCGAACCACCTATTACATATGGAACAATATTAAATACTCTGCATGTGTTTTTCCAACCAAAATATAATAACAAAATAATAATAATATAAAATAATTGTAGGCGCTTGAAAATAAATTTTTAACCATGAAAAACTACTGACTGCACAAGCTATACCATTTTGTTTGATTGATTGCAGAGACATGTAAGGCACTACCACTCCATTTCAAGTCGCTCCATTCATCAACAACGCCATCATAGTGGAAAAGCATTACAGTGAAATTACTCAAAAGGAACTGGAAATGATGAACCAGAAAATTAGACAGTAAATTATTGACAAAAAGCTCGATTTCAAAAAATATATTTTGATAGAACAACAAAGAAATAAGCCAACCTTTTGCACAATTAGATCCACTACTTCCTTTTGCTTTATTCCAACTGCAATAGCCAACAAGCTCCTTGCTTCTTTTTCACTACCCTGGAATAATTTCATATGGTGCTTTTTGTAAGATCCATAACAACCAAAACAATAACAAATAAGTAGGGAAAAGAAAGTCCTCCAATACACTGGCAGAAGCAAGGGCTGATAAAACAGGATATAACCGATTTACATACACTAGATTTTATGCACGTGCAATGCACGTGGTCAAATATCATGATTAAGTATATTTCGTTTATTTCCTTACTAAAACTTGTTCCTCGGTTCCACTTTGATGGTTTTTGCTTACTTATATCTCTAAACTTTAGCATTGTGATTATTTATTTTCTTTAATATTCGTTTAAATGAACTACACCTAATTTAAATTTTTATATTGATAATTGAATTGACAGGAAATAAACGTAATCTGAAATCAATTTGAATTATCATGTCATTGAGACCGACATGAAACCAAGCTTGACATGAGAAAATATAGCATTGTAAAAGTGAAAAACACTTAGCGTTCTAAAATGAAAATAAATAATTAAAGCTCATAAGACAAGATGATTGGTTAAAAGTGGGCTAAAATGACACAAGATAATATGAAGTTTGTTCCTAATCCTTGATAAACTTTAAAAAAAATTATAAAATAAAGATTAATACTAAATCTAATACACTTTTATATAATGAAAACATCCACATAAGCATATAAAAGTACTAAAAAAGTTTATGAAAATCCCTTCCAAAAATTCCTAATTTACTCCAAAAAAACATATTCTATAAAATATTCATAAAATAGTGTCTTTCATTCCTTCTGTTTTGTTTTTTATTGAGACGTTATCAATCCTATTATACCTTTACCTTTTTCGATAAAATTAGACAACTATTAGATGCCAAAAATGATAGTAAAACCTTAAAACAAAAGTTATATTTACTTATCTTAATGAAAGAATATCAAACAACTACTCTTTTTTTTTGCTATGTTTTGAAATTTTAGTCGCTTTTTAGTGATTTTGAATTTTTAAGTGTGTGTTTTGCAAATTTTGAAACTTTGAGTGTTTTTTAAAAAATTTAAATTTTAAGTTGGGTGCTTGTAATTTTCATGTTTCATGTGCTGATAGTAAGTTTTTGAATGTCAGAATATTTCTTGTAACTCTGAATTTTGAGGGTATTTTTTGTAATTATTGAAACTTTAGATTGTTTGTTGCAAAATTTAAATTTTTAGCGATCTGCTGATAATTTTGAGATTTGATATGTATTGGTTATAAGTTATTAAATTTTAGGTTTTTCTTGTTTTTAATTTTCGAAGGAGTTTTTCAGAATTTTCATAACTTTGAGGTTATTTTTTACAAATTTTAGTTTTTTTAGTGTCTAATAGTAATTCCTTGAATTCATCTTTGTTGTTCGTAAGTTTTGAAATTTCAGAATTTCATAGTATTTTTTATTATTTGAGGGTGTGTTTGGATACCAAGGCGATTTTTTTAGTGTTTTTTAGAAAAACACCATGCCAAGGTGTTTCTTTTTCAAAAGTGTTTTGAAAACACCATTGTTAGTTACTATTATATAGCGACAGTGGCGGACGGGTGGTCGACGACGGGCCATCGGGCGGCGGACGGGCGGGTGGCGGGCCGGAAGGCGGCGACAGTCGGGCAATGGCGGTGGCGGCCGGTGGGCGGTGGCCGGGCGACGGACGACGGCGGCGACCGGCTAACGGGCGACAACGGCGGCTTGTGGGCGGTCGCGGGCGGCTGTTGGCTAACGAACGACGGCCGGTGGGCGGTCGCGGGCGGTGGCCGGACGGTGGGCGACGGCCAGGCAGCGCCGGGCGACAGCGGCCGGACGGCCCGAGCGAGCGTGCGGCGGCAGCGGGGGGCGACGCCGACGGGCGAGAGTGCAGCGACGGACGGGCGGGCTGGCCTGCGACGGCGGTCGGCGGCGCTGGAGGGGGGCAGGCGGCGACGGGCCGACGGGCGAGCGAGCGGCGGCTGGTGGCGGCCACCCGCGCCGACGGCGACATGGTGGCGGCGGTGGCAGCGGCAGGCCGACAGCGGCGGCGATCGATGACAGTCAGCTGCGCGGGAGGCGGGCAGGCTGCGGCGAGAGGCGGCCACCCGCCAGCGACGGCGGGAGGCGGCCACCCGTCGGCGGCGGCGGGGTGGCGGCAACCCGTCGGCGGCGGGGTGGCGACAACCCGCCGGCTGCGGCGGGTGGTGGCGACCCGCCGACGGCGGCGGGGCAGCGACGGGAGGGCGGCGGGCCGACGACGGCGGGCAAGCGAGCGGCAGGGGCTTAGATAAAAAAAACGGAATCTCAAAACACATTTTTGGTGTTATGAGAAAAGTGTTTTAATTTTTGGATTTTGTAAAGGGCCAAGTCAAAAAAAACGCTCCGATTGCCAAACACGTTTCATTGTTTTTTTGAAAAAAAAGAACAAAAACGCCATGGTATCCAAACGCTCCCTAAACTTTTGAGAGTGTTTTTATAGTTTTTAAAATATTGAGGGTTTCATGTTTGTCGTTTTAAGTTTTGAAACGTCGGGATGTTTTGTGTAATTTTATACTTTTAAGGGTGTTTTGTGCAAATTTTAAAACTTTTTGAATTTTTTTGCAATCTTTAAATTATTATAATATAATTTTATAATATAATTTCATATATTATAGCTTATTAATCTTTAAATTATTAACCTGTAAGTTCACATAGGATTAGGATAGGATATAATTATGGTTATAATAAATTAAAATTTAAATAAAATATTCAAATAGTCAAGGGTAATATTGACCATGGAAAGATTTTCCCGAGCTTGTACTTTTAAAGGGATATATGATATATATTTTTCTTTCATAAAACAACTATAGCAAACATCCATGTAACACTTTCCTGGTCACTTTAAATTTCCCAATACAGACAATAAGGACTAGTTGCCCTTATTACCCCAAAAATTACATCATTTTGAACTTTGATACCGTTTTAAAAATTTGCCCAAAAAAACCCCTAATTTAAATATAAATAACTTTGATACCCCCATTAAGTTATTTTTGGGTATCAAAGTTAAAATACCTTTTTATGGTATTTTTTGGGCTAGAAAACTTTGGGAATCAAAGTTTAAAAAAAGGTGCAACACTTTGGGGCAATTAAGTGCAAATAACCCCAGAAATATTACTGAACATTCACACTATCTGCTATTACTTAATAGACAGTAGAAAACAGGTTAGCAAGCAGTAACTAATGGCTTTGACCGGGAAAAGCTAAAATGACTGAAAGAATATAGGGTTCAGATTAGAACATATTTTCGAATGGGGAAGGAGGAAAATTTTCCCAATGCAAATTCAAGAGTGCATATTTTAACTGATTGGAATCAAGTGCATAACTATCTCTACTTCACACTTAAATTTGAAAACAATATATATATATTAAACTTTAAGGTTTTTTGCTTCTAGATAGATACTTTTGACAAACCTTTCTTTTCCATGAGCGTAAGGATACTGGCAGAAATTCCAAGTTTGAGTTTTTGCAAATTATTCTTTTAGGCAATTTTTCACTTCCCAATGGTTTGCACTGTCAATATAAGAGTAGTCATATTCTCAAGTCCAACTAATTAATGAAAGAAACATGAATGGAACTACTGAATATAAGACGAAAGTCAGATGGCTAAAGCAAGCTCTATAAAAGAAAGAACCTCGCATAAGCTGGATTGATCCTTCTGTATAGAGTCTGTAGCTGCCCATGCTGATGATAATCTCTGCGCAATAAAAATTAGAATTAGTTTGAAAACTTGCAATTTATACTTAGGTATACAATTCCTAAAATAAACTAACACTTTGCATTTATTCTTCTTATTTGCAAAACTTTCAATAACCAGAATATTTAAATGGTTTAGAATATTGAAATGATAACATCACGTTAAATTCACAGCTGTTACGGATACATTCAGTAAACAATATATCACAGACCTAGGTCGCTAATACAAAGTACAAAAAGAAACAACTCATACATGTTTATAGTCAAGAACATAAGGGCTTCCTACAAATGAAGTGAAACATATGAAAACAGCAATAGAGAGGAAACTGCAAGAACATGCTCTCCGTTGTGCTAAATCCCTGAGATTAGACCCCTGCAAGAAAAAGTTTTCAAAAAAATTTTATAAAAATTAATCAAATTGATATACCCAAGACAAGCACATGAGAAAGAGATATAGAGATAAAACAAATCATCTTAGGCCTTAGCAATGTTTCCATGTACAGAAATTGAAACATCATGATACGCGCATGTGAAAGTTTTATAGGAGATTCAACAATATATTCTCTTTTCAACTAACCAAGGGAAGAGCACACAACCCACAGATTCAAGTCATAAGGTATATGATAAAAAGTGGAATTTATCTCAATAGATAGAGGAGAGATGGGAATCCCTTCCCCATCCCCAAACACACACACACACATGAACAAAATATAAAATATTGTTTATGAACACTTATTTCAGTAATTTTTCCAATAACAAATAGTAGAGAAGATTATTATTAAAATTATATCTTTCATAATTGGCAACTTATCCTATTTCAGTAATTTTATCAACATTACTAGGTAAACATAAGTGTTCTAAATATGGTAAAGGAGATTTTGTTCCATGGAAATATGTAATTAAGTGAAAGGAAAACTTACTGGGCCTGGTATGATG
>BQKN01000725.1:100950-116996 GCA_022839385.1 Asparagus kiusianus | reverse complement strand
TGTTTCCGGTAAAAGTTGCTGTTTTCATTGCTGTTCTCTTTTTCGAGATATCTGTTACAACTTTGAGCGTTACAACAGTATAAAATGAAAACAAGAGGGTTACAACTTAAACGAAAATAAACACGAGAGCCCGGTTTGGTACGGTCTCGCTTGCGTGGGTTGTTGGCCTGTGACGGGGACGTCGATGTCCGTGGACCGCCGACTCTTCAAGATCCTTGCCGGTAAGATCCGGCAGAGTTTCGTCTATCCGCGTAGGATATAGAAACAGAACCTCGTCGATCCGCGCAAGATCTAGAGGTTATAAGCGTATATCTCGGCTAAAACGAGATAATAGCTCTTCTTAGTGTCACCGCTAAGGAGCAACACTAAGGATCAGAAGGGGGGGTGAATGAACCTTGATGAAGAACTCTGACTCCTCAATCCAGCAGGGCTTCGCCGCTTCCAAACTCCGGAATTTCAGATCTCGAGGATAATCCCAAGACCAGAAATTCTTCTCCCAAAGCTAAATCAGAGCCAAATCCAGAGCCCCTCACAAAGGAGGCCTAGGGGGCTATTTATAGCCAAAAGGAGAAGGGGGGGGCTGATATGGACACCCTAAGAGGAGAGACACCCCCCTAGGGGTGTCCTGGCCAAGGCCGGGACACCCCCCATGGGGTGTCTCGGCCAAGGCCGAGACACCCCATGTGGGGTGTCTCGAGCCAGCCAAGACATGTTTGGGTGTCCCCGGTTCAGCCCGGGGCCGTGCCGTTGTCCCGCTGTTGACTCGCCGTTGACTTTTCGTCCGAACTCGGATTTGAGTGATTTCGGATGCGTTGGAATCGTGACGGCGAGCTCTGTAGGCCCCGATGGTTGGATTATCTGTGGGGTGATCGGGGCACAGCGGGCGTTGGTCCGATTGCGGTGATAGCGGGGTTTTCGGTCAACCCGTATCCTCGTGATCCGTCGGTTTGCTTCAGTCGCTCACCGGCGTCATTTGAGCTCTTGTGAACCGGGTAGTGACGTTCGATCGTCGCTCGTTGACACCGAGCTATGTTCGGGGACCTATCGGCAATTTTTGATGCCTACAAGGTCAAATGTTCAATCGTACACTACTTGTATAGCTGAGGGCAAGTTCCCGAGAGGTATGAAGTTTGAGACCTTCCTGTGGCATGCACAGAAGAAAACTCAACCGACAACTCTTTTGGCGGGCTACTTGGCTATCTGACTGAAGAAATGCGTGGTGCCGCACCAAGCCTCTGATGCACTACCAATTAAGGTACTGTTCCCGACCATCGAGCTCGCAGTTGGGCGTAAGCTTTCATTACTTCCGGTGATGATCGTCGACATACACAGTGGACTCTAGCACTTGGTCACCGGCTTCACGCAAGAAGGATGTAAACCTCCAAAATTGAGTTGTCGTACACATATTTGATGGCATGGTTGGTCCTCCACCGACTTGACCTGATGACGGCGCCTGATGTTGCAGATCCTAACGCCCCTCTGTTGCAGACTATAGAGGACTACAAATAGGAAGCCCGCCAATTGCATGAGGTGAAGTGACAATTCTAAGTTCATAAGTGCTGGGAGTTCTTCAAATGCTTTCCCAAATTCTCTGGCCACTACAACGAGCTTCTGGTTGATGATGAAGAGCTGGGACAAGTTGAACTGTTCTCGATGTAGGATGTTTCCATTGGTTGATGAACATCTGACCCGGCTACCTTCTCTTCCGTGTGAGGAACCACTACAACCTCGAGCCTTACCTTCCCTACCGATTCGCCCATTAGTTTGGTTATGACCAACTATATATTAGGAACCCGAATAAGAAGCTGAAGGTCCATGGAGGCCTTATTGATGGGGCCCGCACCTGGTTTTGGAATATAGCAGGCTGCACCAGTGCTAAATTTAGCCTTCCTGCTATAAAAACTCGGTGACAAATGACCTTCCTCTGTTATAAGTGGATCATAGCTGCCAATGCATCCACTAAGAAGAAGGATATCTCAGTGTTAGAGGCAAAAGTGGTAGCCAAACGTGCTGCCGAAATCATTCAAGAGGCTGTGCTCTCAAGGAGAGGGAAGAAGCCTACCGAGTCCTCTACCAAAGGCAAGTGTGTAGCTATAGAGGAGGAGAAAATTCTTTGAACCGATGAAAAAGATACCTCTAAAGAAGGTATTATCGGGGGTGAAAGCACCAGGGCTGATGGAAACAAAGAGGAAGAGGATATATCAGGTCTTTCATTATCTTTCTTTCCCAAAGGGGGTGCGAGCTCACCCACTGCTTGCCAAACTCGCCAATTCGATCAGTCCAAGTCTCCAATGGCTCCAAAGAGGCCCAGGCAAAAGATCATGTTCACTCATCCCTACAAGATGGTAGTCGATCTTCCAAGTGGTGTTGAAGAAGGTGAAGAGGAGCTTGCCGAAGCTAGCCTTGTGCATCGGAAAAGATCCTACCCTTCTAAAAATTCTCTTAGGGTTGAATTATGCACCAAGTCCTGACAAGAAAGACCTGCCATTTTTAAAGAACCTGGTCCAATGAAGAAGAAAAAGAAGCTTGCGCATGTGACGCACTGCACTACCTGCATTTGAGGAGGATCTGCTCAGCGATATTCCTATTGAGGGAGAAGGTAACATCTCACCCTTGTATCACTTCTCAGACTTAATTTTCAAGGTTACTGAATATATCTCTCCCTTTTTATTATGTATAAGGGGTTTGAAGAAGGTGAGCTTACGTACGAGCATGCTTCTCCTAGCTTCTACCACTCCAAAAGGTCAGGCTTCACGCAATAAATACGTGAAGCTATTTAATGAGGTTCTTATAAGCACTGAAGCTAGCGCGAATATCGGAGTCCATCCCCATCCTGCTATCGAATTTGCTCCAATAGCCGCCAGCGTAGGTATATCTTACACAGATACTACCTCATTCAGGTGGCAGTTAAAAGAATTAAACGATTCAGAATTTGTGCCCTCTCTAATCATTTCTGTGCTTCATGCTCTTTTAGAGAAATTGAAGGAAGTAGGCACACGTGTATGGGCTGCGAAGTCTGTTGCAGCAGCTGAAGGTAAAGTCTATTTCCATTTGATGTGAATTCTGGTTTTTCCTTCTTGTGCTTAAAATTCAGCTCCTCTATAGATGCTACGATGGAAGGATTAGCTGAAGAAGAGGCCACCCATGATGCTGAGATTAGGGGTTTTGATGAACACGCCCTTGATATGGACCTCTCTGAAGATGACCATAAGTTGACCTTCGACTTGTTATCGAGAAAACCTCCTGGTGAGGCTACAGGACTAATTGCTGAATCTAGTTCATCTGTAGGTATGCATCTTATGTTGAAGTCACCTTTCTTGCTTTGTTAGTTTTTGCAATAACCACGTGAGAGTTTTAATTGTAGGATCAGCTATTGGTGCTGATACAGCTATAGCCTCGGGGGTTACTGAACAGCTAGAGGACTTAGGCACTTTGGGCTTGGAGTAGGTTGCTGCTAGAACTCGACCCTCTACTCTCCAACCTGAGGCTGCCGTTCTTCTGGACCTTATGATTCTTGAGGCTCAACCCAAAGTTGTGATTAGCCCTACTGCTCAAGCTATAAGATCAATTGACGAGGCCGGAATGTAGGTAATTGTCATATCCCAACCACCTCCGGCCATCCATGAAGCTGAGTTAGTGGGGTTAAGGCAAGAAAAATAGGTTGAGGGATCTTCAACCGACATTAGTATGTTTCCTTCTCACTGCTACTTTAGCATCCCTGGTATTGGATCTGATTCTAATAACTTTCGAGGCACTTATTCCCTTCTTTTTCTTACAGCGCCTTTGTCATCTCTATATTACTCTATCAATGCATTGATGTCAGACGAAGATCAAGATAAAGCCATAATTTGCATGGAACTCTGCAGCTTTACTTCCTTTTTGAGCACAATGATCCACAAAATCCTTCACAAAGGTTTATCCTTTGACCAATTCAGGTGATCTCTTGATCGTCAAGTGACTGGAATTAGAGAAGAAGGATATCCAAACTTGGCTAATTCCATTGCAGCAGACTTGGGTCTTCTGGAGTAGGAATTTCAAAAGCTAAGGAGCTTCAAGCTACTGGTGCTTCATCTTATATAGCCTCTCGAATCGAGTCAAAGTTTAAGACTTGGCACGATACCCGTACATCTGCTAGACTTGAGCTCAGAAGACAGCAAGGCCGCGTGATACAAATGGAAGCAATTCGCTTAAGGAAGGAGAGGACCAAGGCCGAGTTACTCAGCTCTTTAACCTTATGCTGCGAGGAGATAGCCAATCTTGAAAAACCTCTTAAATATGCCAAGGACTCTCACGCCGTCCTGGAAAGTGAATTGGTCGACGTGGAACATGCTCAAGCGCAACTTCACGCGAAGATGGAGCCTGAGAAGGAGAAGCTATCTAAGATGAAGGATGAAGCTGCAAAGGTATTGACTGCTACCAAGGATTCTATCATGGCCGATCTGAATACTGAGTTTGAGCAAGCTTATGTAGAGGAGCACTCTAGACTAGAACAACAGATTTGTATCCGTAAATTGTCTTCGGATTGATAGACCCATTTTTGTATCTCTCTTAATTTAACTTCATTAATAAAATAAAGTTTTCTATTTAGCACACTCCTATTATTACGATTTATCATTCCATTTGGAATAAATAACCATAATATTCAAAGGATTTTTGGCAAACCATCAGCCATCAACGGATTTGATGAGCCTTTACCGACTACCGTTTGAGTCGGGCTAGCATGTGGATTGTCTAGGTCCGTTCTCCATGTAACATTGTGCTAAAAGAATAAACTCTCTTAGACTTAAGGCTACGATATTGAATATGTAGACTTCGCCATTCACGGGAATGGACCACCCGACAACATATGTTAGATGCAGACTTATCTCTAATAAAAAATCGAGATAAAGTCCCCCATGTGTGAAAGATATTGAATACGTAGACTTCGTCATTTTTACGGGAATGGACCACCCGACAACATGTGTTAAATATAGACTTATCTCTAATAAGGAATCGAGATAAAGCCCCCATATGTGAAAGACATGTATTTTGATTTTGAAGAGAAAGAATGTATTTTGTTATCTTTTACTTTAAAAGGTTGTATGTCTTCTCTTAGGGACAAGACGAACCATGTTTTGTCTTTTCTTGGGGCAAAGACGAACCATGTTTTGTCTTCTCTTGGGCAAAGATTAACCCTATTTTGAAGGGAAAGAAGGCATTTTTTTACCCTTTCACTTCAAAAAGTTGTGTTAAAGGAAAAGAAGGTATTTTATTATCTTTCTTTTTAATGGAGTGGAAGAAAACATTTTTTTACCCTTCCACTCTCACAGAAACTCAGAGTAGGATCTCCACTCCGAGAATCTGAAAAGGAAAACTTAGAGTGGGACCTCCACTCTGAGAATCAGCTTTGAGTCATGCCACATGGCATTAACTCAAAAAAGATTTTTTAGCTTGCGTGAGCCAAAAAGGTGGAATTTTAGATAACTCTAACTGTTTGAAGGTTTGATTATCCAATTTGAAAGTGGACCTCTCATTCATGGAAAGAATCAAGAAGGTATTTTGGCTTTGGCTCTAATTGTTAGAAGGTTTGAGCAAGTGGGAGTGAAGGTAGTACAGACAACAGTGGGAGGTGTTGATTGTACAAGTCACTTTGTCGATAAAGACATAGTGGGAGTTCTGGTGTCATGTTCTTGATGGTATTTTCTTGCAAGTACTTAACATGAAATGGGGGGTGTTAATTGCCATAGATCAACAATTAACAGATTGGAGTATTGGATACTTTGTCAAAATTTCAACAGTGGGAGTGTTAAATGCATGGACACAGTAGGAGGCTATATGAGTTTAACCATAAAAGAAGGAAGGAAGGTATTTACTTATCTTTCACTTCCTTTATGGCTAATGAACTTAATTTTGTGGACTCACCATAAATTAATTTGATCAGTGAGAGATTTTGGTAGTATTAGACTTGTTAATTATCGAATACTCGAAAGTTATATAGTGGTAGCTTTGTTGAGGGAAGATTGACCAATTGGAGTCATTGAATCTCATCTCAATGGGAATATGATCAAAGAGTCACAGCGGGAGAGTTTTAATTATTTTGATAATGACTAAATAGCCACAGTGGAAGAGTCTTAATCATTTCTGTAATGATTAAGTAACCACAACATGAGAGTCTTAATCATTTTTGTAATGATTAAGAATGAATTATTCAGATTGTTGGTTTTCATCTTGAATAGTCAGTTGATTTCGGGTTATCCTTAAGAATATCATATATAGCATCCTTTAGGAACTTCCCATTGGTGGGTATCATAGCATGTACAATATGTATAATAATTCCAATTGTGTGCTTCAAATAGGTTATCCTGAATACACTAAGGGTAGTACTTCTTCAAAAACTTTCCATTGATTGGCATCATGATTTTATCGCCATCTTGGGTGATTAAGTGATATACACTATTTGAGTAGACCATTGCTACTACAAATGGTCCTTCCATTTGGGCAGGAACTTGCCTATCTTCTTAGAGTTGAGTATCATTTGCCGCCGAACGGCAAGTACCAAGTCTCCCTCTTTAAAGACCCACTGTCAGCCTTTTTATCAAAGGCTCTAGAGATTCTAGCTTGGTATAGCTTAATTTTGTTGAGCTTCCAAGCATTTCTCATCTAACATCTCAAGTTCTTTGAGACATTTCTGATGTTGTTCTTCCGTCGTCATCCCCGTTGCAAGAGCAATCCGCGGGGATGGAATTTGGATCTCTAAGGGAAGGCAGCTTCATATCCATACACCAAGGAATATAGAGTTGTTTCGGTCGGTGTGAGGACTGTAGTGCGATAAGCCCAGAGAGCTTCACCCAGTTTATCATCCTAATTCCGCTTCTTGGTTCTTATGAGCTTCGTTAATATTTTGATGATGGTCTTATTGAAGGCTTCAGCAAAACCGTTTGTAGTGGAATTGTAAGTTGTCAACGAGACATCTTGGATTCTGAATTTTCTATAGAATTTGATGAATGAATTGCTGACAAACAGAGGGCCGTTGTCATGTACAATTCATCTTGGGACACCATATCAGTAAATAATGTGGTGTTTAATAAATTTAATAACATCGTTCGTCTTTACTTCTTTGAGTGGAATTACTTCAGCCCATTTGGAGAAATAGTCAGTGATTGCCAAGTTAAAGTGATCACCTTTGGCCGACGGAGGAAAAATAGGGTCAACAACGTTCATTCCCTAGGTCTCGAATGGCCATGATGTGACCAAAGGGTGTAAGTACTACAGAGGTTGATGCATATAGTTGGCATGTATCTAACATGCATGGCATCGTCGAGCATACACAACTGCGTCTTTGACCATAGTCAGCCACTAATATCTCATTCTTCTGAGACGATCACATAACTTAGGACCAGGTTGGTGTGCGCCGCAAGTTTCGTCATGTGCTTCCTTAAGGGCTTCTTGTGCCTTCTATGTTGAAAGACATCGGAGTAACAAACCATCATACGCACGATGATAGAGCGTCTGAATCACGATGTTATAATAATATATTGGTGCTCTTCATCAGATGGAGTCCTTTTTATTTATTTCTTCTTACAAGATGTCATGTAAGACATAATCAATGATGAGGAAGCGCCAGTCTCAAGGTTCAAGTTTGATCCTGGTTGCATGCACCTCTTTGATGTCTAGGGCGCAATCTGGTATGAAAAGTTAGTGAGTTCTCATACTGACCAACTGTTCTCTCTCAGGAGGCTACGCCAAAGAGATAGCTAGAGTCGTCAGTGCATCTACATACGTGTTCTGGAAGCGCGGGATGTGCCTAATGAAGAATTTTTCAAATGAGTCTGCTATCTCGATAGCCGCTTGGTGGTACGGGATTAGGTCTTGGTTCCTGCCTTCATACTCTCCTCAAAATTGGTTAACTATAAGCTGAGAATCACTAAAATCTTTAAGGTACTCCACCCCCAACTCTTTAGCAAAATTGAGTCTAATGAGCAACACATTATACTCAGTCACATTATTGGAGCATGGCCTAATAAGAGAATAGGCTTGGGGTATCACACGCTTCTCTGGTGAAACTAGGATAACTTCTACACTTGAAGATATTTTAGAACATCTAGGAGTGCTTGCCACATTAGTTACTCTAGATGCGCCATCGAAGCATAATTACCACACCTACTGGTGAGAGGTAGTGTTGACTTCGTGGGTTTCATCCGGCAAATCTTCGAATAACTTGGCTTTATCCTTTGTAGGATTAATTGCTAGAAGATCATAGATTGCTTGCCCTTTAACCGACTTATATTGTTTGAAGTGGAGGTCATACTGTGACAGAAGTAACACCCATCTTGTTAACCACCAATTCATGAAAGCTGGTTGTGTCATGAACACCCGAGTGGGGTTTATGTTGGAAATGACGTAAATCGTCTGTCCAACCAAATAGTGTTACATCTTTCGAATTGCGAACACCATGGCAAGGCACTCCTTCTCGATCATTGGATATCGAGATTCAACATCTATCAATGTTCAGCTCAGATAATAAACCATCTGCTCGTGACCGTTGTCATCATCTTGTACAAGCAAAGAACTTAACGAGTGGTTCTTTGCCTTGACATAAATCAAGAGGTTTCTTTAAGATTTCTCAGAGGTTACAGTTCATTATTGCCTTCACTTTATCAGGATCAATGTGGATACCTTTTGTGGTGATGACGAATCTGAGAAATTTACTACAGGACATTCCTAGGAAAGACTTAGTAGGGTTCATTTTCAATTGATGATTCCACATGAGATCGAACATTGTCTTCAAGTCTTTAATATGATCATTTTTGCTATGGCTCTTGATGACTAAGTCATCAATGTAGCATTCGATAGTTTTCTGAAGATGCTCCTGAAAAATATTCGTCATAGCTCGTTGATATGTGACACCCGTGTTCTTCAGTCCGAAAGGCATGACCGTGTAGCAGAAGATGCCAAGCGGTGTCCTAAATGAGGTGTGCTTTTTGTCATCCGAGTACATCTTGATTTGATTGTACCCTGAGAACCCACCCATGAAAGACATCCTCTCAAATCTGCACGTGTTATCGATGATGACGTCCATGATAGGAAGAGGAAAGTCACCTTTTGGGCAAGCGGTGTTCAGATCTCTGAAGTCAATGCAGATTCTGATCTTCCTATTCTTTTTAAGGACTGGAACAATATTTTACCACCCAATCTGAATATTGCTCCTCTCTGATGAAGCCTGAGTCAATCAACTTTTTGACTCTAGCTTCAATCACCTCCATAATCTGCAGACAAAACCTTCTTTGCTGTTGCTTAACAGGTTTCGTATCTGGTTTGATATTATGGTGGTGGATAGCTACGTTTAGGTCAAGTCCTGGCATATCTTCATAGTTCCAGGCAAAGACGTCAATGTATTGCCTAATGAGAGCAATTAACTCCTCTTTTTCTTCTAGTAGGAAACTGTCACTGATAAATATAGGCTTTGGGTTTGCCTCATTGCCCATATTAGTTTAGACCACTTTATCCTCGGTAGGAGGTTCCATTTGCTCGAATCTATCACCATATTGGATATTCAAGTGATGGATCCAAGGACCTTCCTAAGTTGGTATCTGATCGTCTTCTTCTATTGTCGTAAGATCGACCATAACCATGTTCGACATCAAACCTTTAAACATTTCTCTAATGCTGACATCAGAATCCTAGGCCGAAGAATCTTACAAATATCCATCCCTATTCGGATTAAACAGCTGGTTATTAACCTGCTAGCAACACTCGTTGGATAATGAACATATATAGCCTAGACCTTCTTCGAGTGTAAGATTGTATCCTTGCTCTTTCACATAGTCACGTGCTTGTGGCTATATCTGAAGAAATGTCAACCAAGGCCTTCATCATCCATGTTGATCTCCAAGAAGGGATTTGATGGTGGACACGATTCCCCTTTACCGAAGACCGTTTCTTTCCCACCCCTTGCTTTTGCATGTAAGCCAAAAGTCATCCCTAATGAGCCTTAGACACGCTTCATTGTCATGCAAGACGATTGAAGTGGCATATGTATGTCTGGGTTACCCTGCATTACATCATCAAGACAAGACACATACTCTAAACCGTCATTTATTGCATAATTACTATCGGCAAGTTGCCAGTTACAACTTTCGTCTGATGATTCTCCACCATCAAGATTGATTATAAAGGGTTCAATGTCATTAGATACAAGACCTTCATTGTAATTGAGCCCAGATTTGATATCAGTTTCTTCTCCGTTGTAAGTGCCCTAGGCCGATGGTTTAGTATCGGATTCAGCACCATATAAAAGAAAGCCAGTAAAATAATTTTCCAACCCTTTAAATGGTTTCTTATACGCGATCACCGTCTTGACCTTATTATTAGTATCCACATACTTTAGACACTGATGGAGGGTAGAAGAAACTATAACATTATTATGAATCCAGGGTCGACCTAATAGTAAGTATAGGAAGTCTCTGCATCAATCACACAACATGTGACCTCAAACTTCAAATCTCCAAGCTAGTACTTCACTCGGATTTTACCTAGTGGCCTGAATTCACTTGTGTTGAACCCATACATAACAATGTCTATGGACACCAATTTGCTAGCAGGAATTCCGAGATGATACATCAATCGGAGTGGCATGATGTTGACTGCGAAACTGGGATCGACTTGGATCTGGTTGACAATGCTTGAACTAATGTACACAGTGAAGTATAAAGGCCGGTCATGCTTTGAGATTCTCACTTGCATGTCCTCCCAAGTGAAGGTGATGCTAGGGAATTGTTTGGCCATCAAGTTGCAATATTGAAGTGATAGTTCAGGCTCTTCAGGGACTTGTTTGACCTGAGTGAGGAAAATATCAGAATCAGCCAAGCCTTCTTGTGAATCTTCTCTGGTCTCTTTGGACAGACGCAACAACTCATATAGAGTGATACTCGTTAGGATGTTGGCCAATTGAGCCATAACTGAAAGCACCCTAATGCCTTTAGGAAGGAACCCTAGAGGGGAGTGAATAGGGTTTATGCTAATCTAATCCGATTTATGCCAATTTAAAACTTATTAACAAATATATCCTAGCAAATTAGATATGCAACACTTAATATGTAAGGATATGAAGCTAAGGGTGATATAAACATAAAACAATATAAACAATATAGTGGACAATATAAACAATGAGCAATTGACAAAGGCGATATAAGATTAACACAAAAATAAGTGCGCTAATGCAAATTCAAACAAGCGATATGATCACGAAGTTCGGTCCCCACGACCTACATCTCTGCTCCTCACCTCGAGGAGATCTCCACTATCACAACCGGGTTTTCTACGCTCACCCGAATAACATTTACACCTCACACTCGGTTTTCCAGCTCACCGAAAACTTTACAGCACTCACAATGTAAACACACTAACTACTATCTTAAGTGATGGTCTCTAGCCCGTGTCTCCCTCAAGTGTTAGGAATTACAACTTTTCTCTAGGCATTACCACCTACCCTACTCCTATTGGGACAACCCCGTCTCTCGCCACACACTCCTCTTGGTGTACTAGTGTAATACAAAGTGAATCCTTACAATTTAGGCACTCAATAAATGATTTTTTCTCTAATACAAGGCGAGAACTCAATTTGGCACAACTCAAAGTTACAATCTTTCACAACCCCAAGTATACTATGTACGAAAATACTAAAAGCTCAAGTGGGTGTGTGTAACAATAAGATTTAATAAAACAAAATCAAACTAAACTCAATATAGATTCTAGCTTATGGAAATGAAAATCAAACATATAAAATAGCTAGATTGAGTTTAGAAAAACTTCTCTATAGATAACAAGAGAGAGGGAGAAGAGTTGAATGCTCAAACACCAATATATGATCTCCATTTGCTCTTGTGAAAATTTCTTCACAAACAAACTCTTGAAATAAATTTAAACAAAACTTAAACACCCTTTAAAACTTATTTAAAACTTTTCTTCTTAATAGTTATGAACTGAGGATATGTGGGGGTATTTATGGGAAACCCCAAAGCCAAGAGAAAACCAACAAAACCAGCAAAAAGACAAAAACAAAAACGCTAGAAAAAACTAGCGTTAGGCCATCGGTCGACTGATCAGTCGACTGATGAGCTGAACGTTAGAGTCAGCCAACATCCAGCTCGTCGGTCGACTAATGACTTGATCGGTCGACTAATGACCTCATCAGTCGACTGGTCAGTCGACTAAAATAAAACAGAAACTTTTTAACATTCCAGACGATTTCTTTAGTTGACACATCAGTCGACTAATGTCATTAGTCGACTGACCAGTACGCTCATAACAGGTTATCAACCTGTTTTGAAACAAAAATAAGATTTTCAAACTCCTTTTAAAAATAGCAAATAAAATCAGAAAAATGTAAAATTTTGGGAAATGATTGTAGACGTGATAATAAACTCCTTTCAAAAGCATATCCAAAATGAAAAATCTCTTCATTTTACAAAACAGTCCAAAATATGTAAATGAAAATCACTTGTTTTTAACATTGGACATAAACCAACTTTTAAAACTTTGTGAAATATTTTTATAGACTTGATAAACTATGTATAAAGTGATGTTGAAGTCTATAAACTAATAAAACAATATTTTTACAAAATCATTTTTGTATAAACTTGAAAACTATTAAACCAAAACATGTATAAATATATATATAACCAATAAAATGTGTGTGTATATGATTGAGCTTAGAGTACTTAACACACATAATATTAAACCTAAACTAAATATACCCAAGCTTGATAGATCTTCAATAAGCAGGACTTGGTAAACTTGCTGATGAATCTTGAACTTGAATCTTTAACATGAATTGTAATGCTTCACACCACTATTCCTCCAACCTCTATTGGATATGATCGTTGAAACTCAATTCCATCCATGCTCCAATACATTGTTTGTCTATAATAAATACAAAAACACAAATACTAGACAAACAACATTAGTAATAAATTATTTGTTAAACATCATCAAAACAAAAGGATCCAACAATAACATCAAAGCAGTATGGAGCTCTCAAACTTTCTGGTTTGTCTCTCCCAATCGGTCGATTAAAACGAAACTGCTTCAGAATTTGAACCTCTTTATGTTCTTTCTCCTTTGACTTATCCTCAGGTTCTTTCTGTTTTGTAGTAGACTTTTACTGAGGCTTCTCAGAAGGCCTAGAAGGTGTTGTAACCACCCCCAGTTCAGTTAATGTGTTGGCATTCGGATCAGAAGCTTCTGGGTATTTATACCGGTGTTCATTCCTGATTCTAGTAGTGTAGGACAATTCTCCGTCAGCTACCAAAACTTTATGTTCACCCTTAGAGAATGACAAAGTTGGGATAGCTTCGTCATCTTTCTCAAAAAATGCTGAGGAAGGGTAGCAAGACTTGCCCTTATTCTTGAACTTCTTCTTGGAGGAAGATCCCGTCCATTGATCGTCATTAAGAAGGTCAGGGTAGACCCATAGAACTTCATCATTAGGGGATGTATGCGGCACGAGCCCTTTCTGACGTTATCCATGGAAATCATCATTGACCGTTTTCATCTCCACTTTTGACACGACATTCGTTCTGTCACACCCCGCTTCCCAAAATACTCGAGAATTAGAACGTGAACAAGCCCGCAACGTATTAGATTTAGAAGAACTATAATTAATTTTATTTCTTTTTCTTTTTTTTTCTTAATCCAATACGCTAAGCGTCAATCACAAGAATATTAGTCACAGATCCCCGATCATAATAGCAAGAATATAATAACAACACAGAATAAGAAATAGACATATCATCAAAAGCAGATCATCCTAGACATAAAAAAATGGCTCAAACATACCCTTGTTATAAAAACGGTCTGACTAGAAATATAAAAATACATAGTCCATAAAAAAGAAAGTACTGCTAAAAATATGAAATCCATTATCAAACTAAAGAAAAATATGATAAAGAGTTCTATTGTCCAACTACTACTATGAAAGAAAACCACTACGCTTCAGCTTGTTCTTCTACTCCGTCTACAAGGCTCTCCTGCTGAGAATCCTATGGCTCCTGTACGATTCTAAACTAAATCTGTCCATCTCCCAAATCTGACATATACTAGAGAAAATATGTGTACGTCAGCGTGCATGGAACACGACAAGATCCCGCATAGGAGAAATGAAATGGTTGAATGACCAAGGCAAAAACAGTAATAATAAATAGAAGCATGTAGGTGGAATACTAAAAACTAGATGAAATCCATCAATAGTATATAATAATCAAAGAATCCAAAAATCAATCAGTGACGAGATCATGCAGCTAGCAATCAGAATAATCATCCAAGTAACAAGGTCATACAACTAGATAGAATTAATACTTAAAAATCTACAACAAGAGACGTTGTACGTCGAACGAAATAATCCAAATAAGGAAACCCTCATGTATATATCATATATCTCAAATTGTAGATAATTAAATATTAACCCCGATCTATGTATGAAAAGAAATACAAATGGCCTACATCTTACAAGAAATCATACCTAGCCAAGAAATAAGGTCATGTAACTAGCCATCCTATAACAGGTTACTGGTTCACATCTCACACAGAGTCAACGCTCATATTATCGGATAATTGACTATTCACAAATCCCCTACATACATCCAATACCACTACACAAACTCAGTTAGAGGACTATACACAATCCATTTTTAGCCTGGTCCGGATTCAAGCTAAACTCGGATGAATATCAAACTCACGGACCAAAGTAGTGACACCGATCTACTTTAACCCGGACCCAACAAACCAACCCCAATTGCGACTCGATTCACTGGTGCGAGCCTGGAAGATATATCAATAGCCTTATCAATAGCCTGGAAGATATATCAACATCTCTTGTATTTCTAAGTCAACAACACACAAACCTCTAGGTTTTATTCATGTCACATAGGTCACTATAGTCATAAACTCCTAACGATTCTCAATCACAACAAGAAACAATAAATGCAGCTAATTCTATGCAATAAAATCATTGCATGTCACGTAATTGAAATAAGAATCATGGAATCAGCGGATGATTTGCACATAAAATATCACGGTCAACAACCATCAATCACACGATCATAAACTAAATTCATTCAAAATAAATAATTCTTTTGCAAAATAAATTCCTTTCAAATTATCTCTCACCATAATTATTCTAAAAATAATTTCTTAAAATAATAAATTCATAAATTCAAAATAATCTTTTTACAAGATAAATTCTCATTAATTTAAAATAGTCTATTATCCCAAAATAAATTCTTTTAAAAATATTTATCATTCTAAAATCATTTCCTTCCATAAAATAAATTCTTAAAAATATTATAATTATTCAAAAAATACTATTTATCACATAATTATGATTCATTCAATATTATTCACTAAACCAACGTAGCTAATTATTAATAGATGTAAAATTCTAATAAAATAATTAAAAAAGGTAAAGTCGCACATAGGACAAATATAAGAATTGAAACGAAACTAAACAAGAATCAGGATCTTGCCTTGGGTTGTCGAACGATTCGCTACGAGTGAGGTGACAGCAACAAGTGGCTGTGCGCAACGTTGGCGGCGCGGATCTGATCTTAGGCGGGTGGAGTGCAGCGTCCGATGGTGGACGGCGACCAAGGCGAGGTCGGATCTGAGCGGCTTGGCGAAGGCGGACATCAGTGGAGGGCAATAGGCTGTGGTGATTTGGATAGAGAGGCGGTTGCAGGATGCAGGGGGCCAAGGGGAGGGGTGCAGGTAGCACTGTGTGGAGGCACAAGTAGAGCTGCGGGGCTGGCTACAGGCGGTTGCACTACGTGGCTATAGGCTGAGGCGAGTAGTGGAGGTTCTTGGGTTTGGGGGCTATGGGAGGACTGATGGCGGTGTGCAGGCGGAGGGGAAAGATGCCAGTAGGGGTTTAGGCATGGGCGCTGTCGAGCTCAGGGAGGAGGAAGATGGTGAGGGGGGATCTGAAGGTGGAGGAGGGTGAGCTCGGGGAGAGTGGCGGAAAAAGAACAAGAGAGAGAGAGAGAGAGAGAGAGAGAGAGAGAGAGAGAGAGAGA
>BQKN01000725.1:55826-100940 GCA_022839385.1 Asparagus kiusianus | reverse complement strand
AGAGAGAGAGAGAGAGAGAGAGAGAGAGAGAGAGAGAGAGAGAGATGATGGTGGCGGTGAGGTTAACACCGGAGAGAGAGAGGAGAGGGTTATATAATGTATATATATTATATTAGGGTTAGGGTTAGGGAATTAAACAAAAATAATTAAAATAAATAATTACGAGTACTTAAAAATTAAACTAATTACGGAATAATTATCTACAAAAGATATACCAGTTGTATTAATACAATCGCTGATACGTAACTAAAGAAATAATACTATAAATTGTACAATTAAACAAGAATAATTAATAAAACATATAATTACTTATTTTAAAAATCAAATAATTGTGGAATAATTATCTACATAATAAAACGTACCAGTTGTGCTAATACAATAGTTGAAACGCAATAGTAGTAATAACACACCTAATTATATAAATAATACGCAATTAATAATACAACGTATTATATGAAATAATACGTAATAGTAACAATAATACAACATATTATTTAAAATAGTACGTAATAGTATCGATAATATAACAGATTAATTCCAGAAATATTCATCGCACGAAATTAATTTATAAATATTAAAATCATTTAAATAAATATAAAACTTGGATTTTATATCATTGAAAATTGTAGTAAATCAAGAAAAAAATACTCTTTTAAAATAATAATTAAATATTTTAAAATATTAGAAAATTATTTTAACTAGTATCAAAAATTTATGGTCCTTGCATGCTCCCACCTTATTTTCCTTCGGTTTTACTATTATGATGCTAGCATCGATCAAGGCTTGAATTATGTCTTTGAGGACGTAACAAGCCTTTGTGGGATGGTGGACCCTTCTGTGATATGCACAATGTTTCAAGTCCGATGTTTTTTAGCTTCCTCCTAGTTAGTGATTGGTGGCAGCTTGATCTTATTGTTGTCTAGGAGATACTTGAATATAGCCGGTACTTCATTTTTTTTGAAGGAGTACTCCTTTGGGAATCTTGGTTTTGAAGTTCTTTGTTGTCTCTGAGGTTGCTGTACTTGATGCTACCATTAAAATGACGACTGCTATGGCGATTGTTGTTGCAGTTGTCACTATAATGTTTGATTTGCATCTACTGCAATCACCGGCGCCTTCCCTCCACCATGAGGAATGAAATTCTGCTTTGAAGAATTCGCTGTTGGTTGGCTTCTCTCAACCTTCTTCCTTTTGAGGAAATGTCCGGCTTATTCTCCACGCACTTTCAATTCTTTTAAGGTTTTGGATGGTACCACTCACATATCTTCCAGCACATCCAGAAAAAGATTGTTGTGGCAAATTTGGAGTATGAACTCCTCTATAACCGGATCTTGGCAGTTTATTGATTTGTTTTAGAAGCGCTTCACAAAGTTATCGGCTAACTCTCCGTTCTTCTGCTTCTCATCCAAAAGAGTTTTGATTGACAGTTTAGTGTCATCATCGAAGAAGTTGCTGAGAAACAAGCTTTCTATATCATTTTAGCTATTGATGCTCCCTGGCATAAGGCGCCGGTACCAATCTAAGGTGGCCCCGTGAAGGGTGCCTACGAATGACCAGACCGTCAAAGTGTCATATCTAGAGATCATCCTCAAATGGGACTTGAAGTAGATCAAGAACTGAGTAGGTGGGCCTCTCCTATCAAATGGTGTGAAATTAATTAGATTAAACTTTACCGGGTACGGAACTGACTCCTATTCTCTCGGATATGAACATGGAATGCCGGTCTTCTTTACTTCTTGAGCGGACATTAAGCCGTTGACCTTACTCTCCAGCTCTCTCATCATCTTCTTATCCTTATCTGTATCTTTCTTCGGATGGTGTTGAGAAGAATCAATTGGACCACCCCCAACATTATTGTTGTTTGGAGGAGGATTAGCAAAGATATGCTTGTCTACATCTGTGTCCCTGTCTTCAACATTAGCTTGAATCGGCGTATCATTACGACGACTGGATTCAGCCTGTTGACTTGGTTCAGGTTAATGTTGTTGAGCCTACAATTCCCTCATTTGCTACATGGTCAACTCCATCTCCATTTTCATTTTTGCTCTGATTTCTTCTCGTTGCTTAGTCAGAGTTTCTTGAAGCATTTAAGCCAACTAGTCAGAAGTGATTGTGAATGACTCCCCAGCTTTCCCTACCCTAGATATTGTATCATCTGAAGTGACTGCAGAGCAAGTGTCTAAAAGCCCATCATCTAAGGATAGTCCTTCATGCATTCTCTAATAGTCACTGCATATGGTGGCTCTTAATTGGAGTCGAGACATTCGCTGGGATATCCTTGGATCGACTCTTCCTCCTAGGCTAAAGTCAGGATCAAAATCATTTGAATGTCATTTTGACTTTCCTTTGTCAGCCATGTTGATGTTGACTTGTGAGAACTCATCATCTTGGGCAGCTGATCTTTGCTTGTGGAAACATCTTGGTATAGGCTTTGACGCCTTAGCGGAAAGTCTCTGGAATACCGAGACTCTCTATGGAGTGGTCTTAGAGGAGCTACATTCTGATAATACTGCTCTGATGAGCCTCTCACAAGAACAATGAGAGCTCATTTATCAGACAATCCACTTTTAAGATTTGTTCACACCCCCAGCCTGATAGTATGACTCGTCGACATGATGACTGGAGCACTCTATCGTTTGTTGATGTGATTCCCCAAGTATAACGTTGTCCTTTGATAACACATCTTCTTTTGGGGATGTAAAGTCTTGTTGACATTCTCAGGAGTCGCACATTTAGAACCACCCCCTTACGAGCGTGAAGTCTTAATGCGCTCTTGGGCTTCGATGCGTACCCCTAAGGGGCGATGATAGGAATTCTCACAAAAGGGGAGGCCTCCTTGCCACTTTTGTGCATGTTACATGAGCAGGTAAATTGAGGTGTCCCGATTTGTTTGGAAGTGACAAGACACCTTTGAGAAGTGATTAGCTTGATGGGAGGACGTGTATAACCCCTAGTTTGTGGAACTTCTTGGGTTTTGTTCCCTAGACCCAACCATTCTTTTACCAGAGCTTTATCTCGATCTTCGTGCAGAGACCCAAGGTGATCCGCCATCGTGATTTTAAACATTGAAAAGTCAGGACTGATGCAAGGCTTAACTGGTGGCATGGTGGAAGCAACCATGGAAGATGGACCAGGAGCGGACATCGACGGAGGCGAAGAAATTGCCACGGAGGTGGCTTTTTGGACGAGACAGCTTGGTGTGTCTCGACTTTGGGTGAGACGTCTTGGGCTGTCTCGGCCGGCAATACATCTAAGACTGTCTCGGCTACAGGAGACATTTCCTACTATCTCTCGACTTAATTTTCACACAGTTTTGGTCTTGTAAATCCAAACTTTGTGGGATTTTGGTCGTTCTTTAGCTGCCTCTTTCTTCACCATGTCTTGTGTCTTTCACACAAGAGCACGCACGTGCGCGAGACTTCTAGATGCGTTCCTTAGGAGTTGATGGAGTCCTTTTGACATGGACCCATTTATCGGTCGATGGCTTAGAGGAAATGTTAGTAACTTGATGTTGGAATTGTTGGATTACTCGACGTTTCCTTGATTCGAAGTCTGAGTAGTATCAAACCCCATCGACCTGCTCCAAGGCCTTGGCGAGCTGATGAGCAAGACGTTGGCATTATCTCTGACGAGCCCTCTTCATCAGAGTTGGTGAAATTTTGTCGAATGAATCTTTAACTAGGGAGGAGCCATTATGAGCAAACCCTCCAACATTGTTGATGGCTAGAGTAACATTGTGAGGGGAAGCCTCAGCAACGATTGGACGAGAGTCGTCATCAGAAGCCTTCGTCAGAGTTGAAGACCAGAAAACCTTCTTTGAACATGAAATCTTTTTGCACATGTGGGGCGAGGAAGATTTAAGGAGGAGGACAAGAGGTATTCCTCAAACTTCGCTTGGTTGAACTCATATTTGACCATAGAATCAACCAGGATCTTAATCAATTGCGACACTCTAGTCTCGATGCCGAGATTGGTGGCTCCCACTATGGTCGCCATTGTGCTTTTGTTGGGAATAAGTTTTATTACAGCTTTCATTACAATCGTTTATCGTTATAATGGAAACAAAAGAGTGAGCCTTACACTTGTAAAACTTCTCTCTCCAAAGAAAACAAAAATTGGGATATTCCCTAGAAACACATACAAAAATTATTTATTAGCCTCTGTTTGTGTGGGATATTTGCTTGTACCAGGGATGCTTTGATCCGTGGACCACTAATTCAACGATCCAAGTTGATCGTGAAGAAGGCTTAATGTTGATGTTTCGTCGTAGAAGCAAGAACATAAGTGAATATCTTAGCCAGGTAGGATAAATACTCTTTTCAAGATCAAATCAACGTTTAATCTCAAGGAAATTATCGAAGGCTCTTGATGACGCTTGAAAATGAATGAGATCTCTCTCTCTTACTCTTAAAATTCACCAAAAGCTCAAGTCTCTACCCTCAATTAGGTCAACCCTCATCCAAATCTTCAGATCTCCTCTATATGGGTGCCAGGCGGTATTTATAGCCTTTGGAAGCCGTTACTGAAGATAAGAAGGTATAACCAACCCTATCAAATAACTCCAATTTTCAAGACAATGTTTACTGTCTCGGATAAAGGGATTATTCTAGGAAGTTTTGTAATCGATGCCCATTCTATTAAATGCCATGATTTTTAGGGATTATGGGTGGATTTTCAATTTGTAAAGACCTCTCCGTGTTTATGGATATTCCCAAGTAGTTATGGAGCTACATGTGTCGCACGAAACTAATGAAAACCGCCAAAAAGACGTCGTGCTACTTTGCCATTTCCAAGACAGCTCACGTTGTCTCGGATTTCTGAGAAGTAGAGACAGTGTACATTGTCTCACTAATTGTGATATAGCTTCGAGTTCCATCATTTCGTCATTTTGTGTTTTCTTTTGATTTTTTTTTGCATCAGATGACCTTTACTAACTTAGATGATGATGTTCTTCATTTTCTCTTCATCTTGAGCTTTTTTTAGGACCTATAGACAATTTTGATGTCTATAGTTATATCGAACCATATTTGCCTTGTTGATTCACTCGTCAATTCAGTTATGATCAACACTAAATTGGGAATTAGAAACTAAGACTGTTGTGCACGAGGATTTTGATAGATAAAGCCCGTGTGTGGTACCTTTTTGCTGCTGGTGCTACAGGAGCAAGACTCTTACTTCCCCACCATATGCCTAACTGTTACATAACACTGGGATTATGTAGACGGTGTAGCAAGGTGAGTGCCCCACATTCTAAATTTTAAATCAACAAGACTAGCTTGTATTGAATCACTCAAAAGTATAAAGAGCTTTCCAAAAAGGGCCTAAAGAGTAGAGCTTCTGGACTTCAAGGCTTTAGATAAAAAGGTGTACTGATTGATGAAGATAGGGAAGTACTATGTGGGCACCCCACACCTCAAAGGCAAATTGGTGTTAGTATCCAAGAACTGTCTGAATCTGCAGTTTGTCAAGGAGCGCCTGGTAGAGGTCGTGGCAGCAAAAGGAAGAGGCTATTACTAGTCCCTCCTCCTCATCCACCTTCAAAGAAGCAACACTTGACATCTCCAGAGCACGAACATGTGCTTAGAGACTCTTTAAGGGTCAGAGAAGAACCTCCTATGGTTCTAGTGTAGGAGTATATAATTATCTCTTCAGGTAATTTCTACCCATATGATTGTATCAATTTGTTCAAAGTGTATCTGACTGACATGCGCTTCTTTGTGTATAGGTAAAGAGCCCATTCCTCTTGATCAAGATGATGATGAGGAGAAAGCAAACTATGAGCCTGATGACATTGACACCCATCTTTCTGATCCTGTTGATACGGGCTTCGACAATAATATCGGGGACTTTTCATACTTGCCAGATATATTCCTCTCTTTGGCCAATCTTGTGTGACTCCTTTCCTTTAGTAACTAACACTTTTTCTATTTTCTTAGTAGATGATGAACCTGATTTGGTGATTAGAGATGAAGCAATTCCTTCATCTTTTCTGACTTGCAGCATTCATGTGCATGTGGCTGAATTTGAGGGTGCTCCTAATGTATTAGAATCTACACCAGGTATTGATATGACAGTTGATCCTGCACCAGCACTTGTTTTAGCGGTGCCGCTTAGACATGCTATTTGTGAGCCTTCTGATGAAGATGACGAGGCATTGATCTCTTCTATCCCAGCAAGGGTAGAAAGTGTAGCACTAACTAGTCCTAAACCTCGTCTTGATGAAAACCCAACCATAGCTGCAATCATTTCTAATGAGCAATAAGTTACGTCTTCAAGCATTAAAGTCATGCTTGTGAATATGCTGATAACTATGGCTATGGTTGTGAGGACTACTATTTCATCTACCAGGGTGACACTTGTGGTTTCTTCTATAGTAGACATTTCAAGTATGCTGGTTACGTTGGTGCCCTACCTTTTATCAAGCAGCTGTTCGCGGTGAAATTCGTTGCTTTCTTCTTCATAGATTCCATTGTCATCTTAGATAACAGCTTTTTGAGTTACAAAGATCCGGTCTTTTTATAAGATCCGGTTACAATAAAATCAAAGAAAATTAAAAAGATTACAACTTTCTCCTTTTGTCGAACAAATCACGAGCTCCTGTTTTGCGGTCGCTCGCTTGTGTGGGTTCTTCGCCTGCGCTGGGGTTTATCCGTGGACTACCGCGCGATCTGGATCCGGTAAGATCTACACGATTTGACGGGTGCTATTTCACGAAGGAAATAATAGCCGGGGGGTACTATTTCACTAAGAAAATAGTAGCCTTTAGTTCTCGGGATCAAAGGCCAAGCTTTGATCCGGAGTATTACCTCGTGTAGATCTCAGATCTGATTTTCTCTCTCGAACTCCTGCCTTTTGTGACGTGGATGCTCGCCAAGAACCAGATCTGAATGTCCAAGTCTTCAAAACTCCAAAGTGAGATCTCAATTCGGCAGAGTTTTGGCTCCAAAAGTTCCAACCTCTCAAACAATGAACCACCTCTCCTATTTATAGGCAACCAGATCTGTGCCTTGGCACAGATCTGGGCCGGCCACCAAGGTGGCTCAGCCACCTTGGTGGCTCGGCTTTGGCCGAGCCACCTTGAGGTGGCTCGGTTTCGGCCGAGCCCCTCCAGGTGTTGGGTTTATTCCGTCGTTGTCCGTTTTCTGGTTCTATCCGTGATTCGGTTGTGTGGTTGATTTGTTCGGACTCGATTCGTTGACCTGATTTGGCAGTAAATCCGGTTCCTGATTTGGCAGTAAATCCGCTTCTGAGTTCGAGTCCGAAACTGATCTTGATTCGTTCGTGCTTCGTCCGAGTCTGCTCTTGGTTGGATGACTCGTTGATTCCTCAACCCGTTAGCTTGATTCCGCACGCGAGTGGATTTATTCCGTTGTTTGCGTGTGGTTCGTTAGCCTCGTAGCCTCGTAGCTCCGTTTCGTCGTGTACCACTTAGCTTCGGTGTTGCAGACTAACGATCGTGTTTGCGTACGTCGCCCGATGGTTGGCTCGACGTCGTCAAGCTGTGTTAAGGGACCTATAGGCAGTTTTATACGCCTACAGATACCCCCTCCAAAGTATTTCAGCCTCGTTCTTTCATAGAAGAGTCTGGAATACTTTGGATATGATTGTCCCATCCTTCAATTGGTTATGACGGGATATCTGGAATGGCTTCTATTCTTGATTCCTTCAGTCCTCCAGGCTATTCGGTGCTTTGTCGAATGTCTGTAAGGGTCCCGGTGCTGCATTTATTGTCTGACCGTCTGACGGAATTTTGAATTTGAAGTTGATTCTTGATTTCCTAACTTTTTAGCTCGAGTTTGCTGACCTCCGATTGTCGGTCTTGAATCATCATTTACAACGCGTTGTCCGGCGTTTGAGCTTCTTGTGACGCATTATCCGGCGTCCAGGCTTCATTGCGACGCGTTGTCCGGCGTTCGACACAGTTTATACTCGTACGTCTGCTGGAGTATACACAGTTTAAGCTCTTAAGGTATTGGAGCATGGCAGATACTTGAGTCACGAGACCAATTTATAAAATTGATGCGTCAATGACTCGTATTTATAGAATTTTTGGCAAATTCTCAGCCATCAACGGATTTGATGAGCCTTTACCGACTACCGTTTGAGTCGGGCTAGCATGCGGATTGTTTAAGTCCGTTCCGTATGTGACGTTAAGCTAAAAGAGTTAACCCTTTTAGTGCTACGATATTGAATACGTAGACTTCGTCTTTCTCCTGTGAAAAGACTAAACAGCAACGTGTATGAGACGTTGACTTAGGATTTTTTGGCAAATCCTCAGCCTTCAACGGATTTGACGTGCTCTTACCGATTACCGTTTGAATCGGGCTTACATGCGGATTGTTTTAGTCCGTTTCGCATGTGACGTTGTGCTAAAGGAATAAACTCCCTTAGACTTTGTGCTATGATGTTGAATACATAGACTTCGCCATTGTTACGGGAATAGGCTACCCGGCGACACGTGTTAGGTGTTGACTTTAGGATTTTTGGTTAACCCCCAGTCTTCAACAGATTTGATTAGCCTTTACCGACTACCGTTTGAGTCGGGCTAGCATGCGGATTGTCAAAATCCGTTCGCATGTAACGTTGCGCTCAGAGATTGAATCCTCTGAGACTTGTTGCTATGACTTCGAATACATAGACTTCGCCATTGTTATGAGAATAGGTTACCCAGCAACGTGTATTAAACGCTGACTTATCCCTACTTAGGCTTTGGGATAAAATACCCCAAAATCGAGTTCTGGTGTCTCTTTCTATGGAAAAAGACTAAACCGGCGACGCGTGTTAGGCGCCGGCATATCCTTTCTTAGGATTCAGGATGAAATTTCCCATGCGTATAAGGCATGGATTTTGGTGTTATTAATAACAACCTGCCACAATGTTGAATATGCAGACGGGTGTTCTTTTTAACGGTTAAGAACTAACCGGCAGCGTAGGTTAAGCGCAGACTTATCCCTGCTTAGGTTTCGGGATAGAATACCCCAGAATCGAACTCTGGTGTCTTCTTCTTCAGAGAAATACTAAACCGGCAGCGCGTGTTAAGGCGCAGATTTATCCCTGCTTAGGATTCATGATAAACTTCCTAGGATGAATCCAAGATTGATAAACTCTTGGAAAAGGTTGGTGTTGGAAAGGAAAAATTTTATATTCTATTTCCCGGTCTTCTTTAAGGGTGAAGGCGAACCCGAATACAAGGAAGGAAGAATTTTATATTCTATTCCCAATTGGAGAGGAGACTCGAGGTGGGATCTCCACCCCCAGAATCCGGAAAGGTAAAAACTAAGAGTGGGATCTCCACTCCGAGAATCGAAAAGACTCGGATGACCCTAACTGTCGGAAGGTTTGATTACCGAACTAAAGATGAATTTCTCATTTATCGAGAATGAATTGTGGTTTTGGTCCTAACTATAGGAAGGTTTGACCAAGCGGGAGCTTGAGATGACCCTAACTGTAGGAAGGTTTGATCACTCGATTTGAAAGTGGACCTCTCGTTCATTGGAGGAATCGAGAGGGGATTTTGGTTGTGGTCCTAACTGTAGGAAGGTTTGACCAAGTGGGAGGTTTAAAACAATCCTAACTGTAAGAAGGTTTGATCGCTCGATTTGTGGGCCTCTCGTTCATTAGAGGAATCGAGAGGGGATTTTGGTTGTGGTCTTAAGGTTTGACCAGGTAAACGGTGGGTTTAGTGCTTATCACTTTATTTGTAATGATCGGGTTATCCCTAAGAAAATTACATGTAACATTCTTTCAGGAACTTCCCGTTACACGAATTATCCACCCCCAGCTTTTCTTGCGAAACTGGGTTTATCATCGTATCGGCTGCATGATCGGGTTATCCTTAAGAATACCACGCATGGCACTCTCCAGGAACTTCCCATGGAAGAAAGGAAATAGTTTAGACTCATATACCTATTGGAGTATCAGGGAGCAGTTTAACCTCTTATACCGGTCGGAGGATTGAGAAGCAGTTTATACTCATATACTCTTCGGAGTTTTAAGAAGCAGTTTATACTCTTATACTTATCGGAGTGTTGCCGTTCTCAACTGGCTTACTCTAGCGTTATGACGCCGGCTTCAACCAAGGTCTGGATGCTATTCTTTAAAGTAAAGATGGCCTTGGTGGGATGAAGGATCCTCCTGTGGTACGCGCAGTACTTCGGATCCGCAGTATCGTCAGCTTCCTCCTGATTCGTGATCGGTGGCAGCTTGATCTTGTTATTTTCAAGGAGGGATTTGAAGATGGCTGGAACATCTTCGTCCTTGAAGGAGTACTCTTTTTGGGGCCTCTGATCCGAAGTCTTCTGCTATCTCTGGGACTGCTGTTGCGACGTTTGATTAGCATCGACAGCCGCTGCAGGTGTCTTGCCCTTACCACGGGAGGCGAAGTTAGAATTCGGAGGCTTAGTTGTTGATTGTCTCCTCTCGGCCTTCTTCCTTCGGAGGAAGCGTTCGGCTTGTTCCCCTCGGACCTTCAAGTCTTTCCAAGTGTTGGACGGTGCTGTCCCCATTGCTTCCAACACGTCCAATGCGAGGTTATTGTGGCAAGTCTGGAGAATAAACTCCTCCGTGATCGGGTCCCGACAATTCATCGCCTTGTTCCGGAACCTTTTGACGAAGGTGTCGACTAACTCCCTGTCTTTCTATTTCTCGTCCAGCAACGATCCGATAGATATCTCGGTGTCGTCGTCGAAGAAATTGGTGAGGAACTTAGTCTCCATATCATCCCAGCTGTTCACGCTACCTGGCTTGAGACGGCGATACCAATCGAAGGCGGCTCCGCGAAGAGTGCCAACGAAGGACCGTACCATTAGAGGTTCATTGCCAGAGATAACCCCCAAGTGTGATTTGAAGTAAATCACATGTTGAGTGGGTGAACCCTTCCCATCAAACGGCGTGAAGTTGATTAGGTTAAACTTCGCCGGATACGGGATTGATTCCTATTCTCTTGGGTATGGACAAGGAATGCCCGTTTTCTTCACCTCTTGGGCAGAAATCAACGTATTGATCTTGCTCTCGAGGTTTTTGATCTTCAAACTTTCACCCGTGTTTTCGTTAGCATTCTCGTTACCACCCCCTGCATTGACGGGAGGATCATTGGCATTGTGAGCTTCATCTACATGCGTGTCCTCCTCTTCCTGATTAACCTGGTTACGACGACTTGGCTCGCCTTGCCGGTTTATCAGCGCTTGGATTTGTTGGTCATGCATTTCTCTCATATTCTGCATGGCCATCTGCATCTCGAACCTGAAGCTCTCCTATTGTTTGGCCATGGCTTCTTCGAGCATCTTGGCCACTTGTTCCGCGCTTATCATAAATGACTCGCGGGGTTGTCCTTCACTGGACACTGTGTTATCTGATGCGATTGTAGAGTGAGCATCTGATTCTTCGTCTTCCGAAGGCAGTCTTGTCCGAACCCTACCATAGGTTGCTCGTATGATGGCTCCGGACTGCAGATGAGTTACACGCCGAGATATTTTCGGAATCGGCTCGGGATTACCCTGTGTTGATGTCCTTTTGCTGGTCATGTTAGCGGTGACCCTTAAAAATTCTCCATCTTCAACCGCCGTTCTTCTTCGTCGGAAACGCCTAGGCCTTGGTTTTAGCATTTTGATACTGAGTCTTTCGAAAACCGAAACTCTTTCGGGGACTATATTGGTGCATCTGCACTCAGACAATACTGCCCGAATGAGTTTGGAACAGGGGCACTGAGTTTCTGGTTTTCGAGGACTTCTCTTTCTGGCTTTGCTCGTACCCCCAACACGATAGTACAACTCGTCAGTTTGAAGGTCGGAGTAACCTATCGTGTGTTGGCACGATTTCCCAGGTATAACATCCTCGTCATCAGACGAGAATGTTTCCTTCTAAGGGCGAACTGCTTTCTTTGGGCTTTCGAGAGTCATACGCCTCGAAACATGCCTTTGTGGGCGTGAATCCTCAGTAGACTCCTGGACTTCAATGCGCAGCGTAGTGCGCTTAGTTGCCCTGATTTCCTTGTCATGTTGAGGGTTGCGGCGACCCCCAGCATGTTGAATCGTTCGGGGCTTTTTCATTGGACCCAAACGTTCTTGGACTGGAGCTTTGCTTTGTTCCTCGGGAACTGGACCAAGGCGCTCCAAGGCTGATTTCCTTCTTTGGGACGGTCCCACAGGATCTCCCGAAGCAGTTGTGGAAATCATCGGTGATTTGGGTTGGTTCACCGGAGGTTGAACTTTTGAAGGCTGCAGTTGTTGCTCCTTAGCCTGAATTGCCGCTTCAGACTTCGGCCTCCAAACTTTGCGAGTTGGTGGCGGTTTCTTGACCACTTCTTTCTGCAACTTTCTACGGGCTTCTTCGACTTGAGCCCGTGCCTACGCTGATAGTGCGCGGCGCTTGCGAATGCGCTCTTCTAATGTCGAACGGTTCCGTTTAACACGGACCCATTCGTTGGTTGGCGGCTTGGAGGAGCTGCCATTCATCATTTGTTGAGGCTGCTTGCCTCTCCTGTTCTTCAGATCCACATCATAGCGGATTCTATCTGTTGACTCCATCACCTTAGCGAGTTGCCACGCCAGGCGTTGATGTTGCCTCTGGCGGGCTCTCTTTGAGAGAGTCGCTACGCCTTCAGCGACAGAGGTGTTGGCCAGAACAGATCTGACCTGGTTGGAAGTTGGTGGAACTTCACCCGATGCAACTTTGGCGTCAATCGGGGTGAAGTCGTCGTTGGTAGCTTTAACTTCTTCGTACCAACAAACTTTTCTCCTGGAGGAGAACTTTTGGGATTTCTTGGACTTGCGGGGGGGGGGGGGGGGGGGGGGTGGATCCGGACGAGGATGACAGGTACTCCTCGAACTTCTGTTGGTTGAACTCGTATTCGACCTCCTCCACGACCGGGATCGAGATACGCGGCTGCGACGCTCCGATCTCGGCAGCAAGATCGGCGGCTCCCACTGTGGTCGCCAGATTGTTCGCGGTGAAATTCGTTGCTTTCTTCTTCATTGATTCCATTGTCATCTTAGATAACAGCCTTTTGAGTTACAAAGATCCGGTCTTTTTATAAGATCCGGTTACAATAAAATCAAAGAAAATTAAAAAGATTACAACTTTCTCCTTTTGCCGAACAAATCACGAGCTCCTGTTTTGCGGTCGCTCGCTTGCGTGGGTTCTTCGCCTGTGTCGGGGTTTATCCATGGACCACCACGCGATCTAGATCCGGTAAGATCTACACGATTTGATGGGTGCTATTTCACGAAGGAAATAACAGCCGGGGGGTACTATTTCACCAAGGAAATAGTAGCCTTTAGTTCTCGGGATCAAAGGCCAAGCTTTGATCCGGAGTATTACCTCGTGTAGATCTCAGATCTGATTTTCTCTCTTGAACTCCTGCCTTTTAAGACGTGGATGCTTGCCAAGAACCAGATCTGAATGTCCAAGTCTTCAAGTCTTCAAAACTCCAAAGTGAGATCTCAATTCGGTAGAGTTTTGGCTCCAAAAGTTCCAACCTCTCAAACAATGAACCACCTCTCCTATTTATAGGCAACCAGATCTGTACCTTAGCACAGATCTGGGCCGGCCACTAAGGTGGCTCGGCCACCTTGGTGGCTCGGCCATCGAGCCACCTCAAGGTGGCTCGGCATTGGCCGAGCTACCTTGAGGTGGCTCGGCAGTGGCCGAGCCACCTTGAGGTGGCTCGGCTGCGAGCCACCTTAGGGTGGCTCGGCCTTGGCTAAGCCACCTTGAGGTGGCTCGGCTTTGGCCGAGCCACCTTAAGGTGGCTCGGTTTCGGCCGAGCCCCTCCAGGTGTTGGGTTTATTCCGTCGTTGTCCGTTTTCCGGTTCTATCCGTGATTCGGTTATGTGGTTGATTTGTTCGGACTTGATTCGTTGACCTAATTTGGCAGTAAATCCGGTTCCTGATTTGGCAATAAATCTGCTTCTGAGTTCGAGTCAGAAACTGATCTTGATTCAATCGTGATTCGTCTGAGTCTGCTCTTGGTTGGATGACTTGTTGATTCCTCAACCCGTTAGCTTGATTTTGCACGCGAGTGGATTTATTCCGTTGTTTGCGTGCGGTTCGTTATCCTCGTAGCCTCGTAGCTCCGTTTCGTCGCGTACCACTTGGCTTCAGTGTTGCAGACTAACGATCGTGTTTGCGTGCGTCGCCCGATGGTTGGTTCGACGTCGTCGAGCTGTGTTAAGGGACCTATAGGCAGTTTTATACGCCTACAGCAGCGAGAGGACGCAAGTCTTGCCAACTGCTTCTCCAGCTACCACGGATGCATTGGTAGTCACTATAGGAACAAGTCCTTCAAGTCATGTGGAGATCCCCCACAATATGGATTTTGATAACTTGGTTGAGCTAGAGGTTCAAATTCTGATGAAGACTTTGATGAAGCTCTTTAACTAAGCATTGAATATACTTTAAATATGCAGACAGGTTTATCTGCTCGCATTGTTTCTTTGCAACGGAATCAACTTGATATTTTGACCTTCGGTTGCAGGTCCTGTTCATACTAGAGTATTCAAAGCGATGATTGACAAAGTCAAACTTCAATTTCAAGAGATACAATAGCTTCGCTTGACTAATACCAATGGCATCGCTGAGCTTGAATTTTGTCGTCTCTAGGAGAAATATCGTGAGGTTGAAAAATCTAATGAATGTTCAAGAGTTGAATGATAACTTTATATCAGGTGATGGCAATAGAGTAGAACTTCAAAGCACCATTCAAGAGAGAAGGGCTGTTGGGAACATGGTTGATGTTACAATATCTCTTGTATTTTGTTGATAACAAATCATTATTTATCTAACATATTTTACTGTAGATTCAAGATATACATCTCAAAGCAACAATCAAGATATTAAGGCTATATCAACAACAAGATTTCAAAGATCAAAAGATGAAGTTAATCAAGTCACTTCGCGCTTCAAGAAGAAAATATACTTTACAAGAGTGATATAATTTTGTCTTTTATTTTAGAATCTTTGTACAAGCCTTGATCACACACACAACATACTAATCACTTAGAAGATCATAGAAAATATTCTAAGTATAATCCTAAGTATAATCAACAAATGAATAACTTATTAAACTATTGAAACTATGTATAACATAGTTTCTGGCTGACTAAAGAAATGTCTGGTCGACCAGATATAACAACCAGAAACAGAGATTCAGAAAAATCTCTGTCTGGTCGACCAGATATGGACCTGGTCGACCAGAGGCTCCAGACTCGGACAGAAAATTTCCAGGAAGCCTTTCTGGTCGACCAGGCCTCAATCTGGTCGACCAGGCAGTCACTTCTAACAGTCATATTTTCAAATTAACATGAACGTTTTATGAAGGTTTTTGCAGTTATTTTTGAAATATTTTGAACTAAAATTTTGCCTATAAATAGGTGTTAAGTTCTTAAGTTAAAAAAACAAGATTCCTTTCCATAAACTTTAGTTTTTCTTGAGTTCTTAACTCCATCTTTGAAGAGAAAAACTGAATGTTATTTTCAGTTTTGTTCTTGGTTAAAACTCCATTACTCTAGAACAAAAACCATTCCTATAGCCTATTGTAAGTCACTCACATCTACACATCAAGGCTTATAGGAAAAGAAAGAGTTGTACCATTTTGTTTCAGTTTGATAATCTCTTGAAAGAAGAGATTGTTGTGGCATTGGCAATTGAAGATTGTCAAGGTTGTACTGTTTGCTTGCGGGTTGCAAGTGCTTGCGGTTTGCAAGTGGAAATAGTGGAGAAATCTCAAGCGAGGCTTGGGGACTGGATGTAAGTCTAGAGGACCGAACCAGTATAAATCCTTGTGTTTGCGTATGCAATTTTCTGTGATTGTCTACACATTGGTTTGATCTTTCTTACTCTTTATGATATTATTTTATTAAAATTTAAAGTTTTCGCATTAGATTTCATAAACACTATTCAACCCCCCTTTCTAGTGTTTGAGTGCCATTGCAGCGATCCTTCAATTGGTATCAGAGCGGGTTGATCAAGGATAACAATGGCTACACCATCTACATCACAGTTCAAGGAAGGACATTCTACTCAAAGACCACCACTTTTCGATGGTTCCAACTATAACTACTGGAAGTGTAGGATGAAGATCTACCTTCAATCGATAGGATTCGATCTCTGGAACATAGTGGAGTCTGATTACAACAAGCCTACTACTCCATACTCTGAATGGACGTTGGTGGAAAGGACAAATGTGAATCTTGACGCCAAGGCAATGAATGCATTGTTTTGCGCAATGGATAAGAATGAATTCAACCGCGTGTCTACTTCCAACACCACAAATCAAATCTGGCACACACTTGAGATAACCCAGAAGGAACTTCTAAGGTTAAAGACTCAAAAATTTCTATTTTAGTGCACAGGTTTGAAATGTTCAATATGAACGACAACGAGACAATTGGTGAAATGTTCACAAGGTTCACCGACATCATCAACTCCCTAATTGTGTTAGGAAAGGTCTACACACAAGTGGAGATGGTTAGGAAAATCCTCCGGGCTCTTACTTCGGATTTGGAGAAGAAGACTACCGTGATAGAGGAAGCCAACGACCTTTCCACATTGACAGTAGAAAATTTGATAGGGAATTTGATGGCATACGAGGTGCAACTTGAAGATCAAAAAAAGGATAATGAAGATAAGAACAAGAAAGTTCTTGCTTTCTAAGCATCTACTGATGATGAGGATTCCGATGACGAAGAAGAGTTTGAAATAATCACACGCAAATTCAAAAAATTCTTGAAGAAAGGTAAGTTCTCTTCTAGTAAATTCAAAGATACTAACAAAGTCACTTGTTTTGGTTGTAATAAGCCAGGACACTACAAGAAAGATTGTCCCCTACAACAAAAGTTAAAGTCGAAGTCTTCTAACAATTTCAACGGGTTCACAAAGAACAAGAATGAACAAGTGAAGAACAAAAAGAAGAAGGCTTTGTCGATAACATGGGATGATAGTGACCAGTCATCTTCAGATGAAGAAGAGGAAAAAGAAGATCATCAAGCGAATATGTGCTTTATGGCAAATGAATCTGATGATGATCAAGTAAGTAATCATGATGAGTTACTTGACGCATTTAACGAATTATTTTTGAAATACAAGCAACTAAATTCTTCTTTTAAAATATTAAAAAATGAAAATGAAAATTTGAATAACACTTTAGTCTCTCCTTATGCTTCACAAATAGAAGATCTTAAAGAGAAGAATAAAGAGTTATTTTCTGAAAATTACAAGTTATCTAGTAACAATCAACTTCTTAAAAGAGAATGTGATTTCTTTAAAGTTCGTATTTCAAATTTGAATGATAATGTTAATAGTCTTAAAACCAAATATGAAATATATCAATGAATGTAGGTAAATTTAACAAAGGAAAAGAGAATCTAGATAATCTACTTTCTTATCAATTACCTGCTAAGAGTAAACAAGGATTAGGATATGTTTCTAACTCCAGTAATGAGAAAATATACTCTTCTATGCAAAAGAAAAATCATGCTTATTTATATTCTAAATTTGTGAAAAGTAATTATCATGCACATAGTGATACATCTATGCATGCTAGTTCTAAGGTATTTTCACATAATGATAGAAAAATGCATATGAAGAAAGTTGCATGTAAGAATATTTTAAAATCCAACTACATTTGGGTTCCTAAAAATGCATGTTTAAATGATAGAAAGATATACTTATCAAATTACAAAAAGGATATTTATGATTCTAAAAACTATCTTTTATACAATGTAGGTAAACCAAATTCTTATTGGGTTTGGTTTCCTAAATACTAATCTCATGGACCCAAAAGTTAAAGGGTACCAAAACATATTTCTTTTATTTTGTAGGTACCTAATAAAAGGGAAACATGGATTTTAGATAGTGGCTATTCCAAGCACATGACCGGGAACAAGGACTTATTTTCTTCCATACAATTTAAAGATGGAGGAACCGTTACCTTCGGTGACAACAAGGGTCAAGTGGTAGGAATTGGAACGGTTGGTATGAACTTTAAAACTCTTATTGATAGTGTGTTATTAGTTGATGGTTTAAAGTATAATTTGCTCAGTATAAGTCAATTATGCGATAAAAACTATAAAATAGTGTTTGAAAAAGATAATTGCATGATATATAACAATGACATGACAATTTTATTGTTCAACAGTTTTAGAAAGAAAAATATTTATATAAACAAAATACTAGGGTTGAACCAGAAGTTTTGTATTAATTGTTTCATTATTTATTATCTCCCTTTCTGTTCTCCTTTTTGTTAATGACAAAGGGGGAGATTGGTATATATTAGAATATTGAAATATTGACAACTATTGCAATATTGAAATATTGACATGTATGCATTGTTATACAATATTAGGATTACTACTAAGTGCTATTTTTTTGTGTGTTAAATTAACATGTATGCATTGTTGCAGGGGGAGTAAGTATGTTTAATTAAAGTTTTTCAATATTATTTGTCATCATCAAAAACGGGGAGATTGTTGAGAACATGGTTGATGTTACAATATCTCTTGTATTTTGATGATAACAAATCATTATTTATCTAACATATTTTACTACAGATTCAAGATATACATCTCAAAGCAACAATCAAGATATTAAGGCTATATCAACAACAAGATTTCAAAGATCAAAAGATGAAGTTAATCAAGTCACTTCGCGCTTCAAGAAGAAAATATACTTTACAAGAGTGATATAATTTTGACTTTTATTTTAGAATCTTTGTACAAGCCTTGATCACACACACAACACACTAATCACTTAGAAGATCATAGAAAATATTCTAAGTATAATCCTAATTATAATCAACAAATGAATAACTTATTAAACTATTGAAACTATGTATAACATAGTTTCTGGCCGACCAAAGAAATGTCTGGTCGACCAGATATAACAACAAGAAATAGAGATTCAGAAAAATCTCTGTCTGATCGACCAGATATGGACCTGGTCGACTAGAGGCTCCAGACTCGGACAGAAAATTTCCAGGAAGCCTTTCTGGTCGACCAGGCCTCAATCTGGTCGACCAGGCAGTCACATCTAACAGTCATATTTTTAAATTAATATGAACATTTTATGAACGTTTTTGCAGTTATTTTTGAAATATTTTAAACTAAAATTTTGTCTATAAATAGGTGTTAAGTTCTGAAGTTAAAAAAACAAGATTCCTTTCCATAAACTTTAGTTTTTCTTGAGTTCTTAACTCCATCTTTGAAGAGAAAAACTGAATGTTATTTTCAGTTTTGTTCTTGGTTAAAACTCCATTACTCTAGAACAAAAATCATTCCTATAGCCTATTGTAAGTCACTCACATCTACACATCAAGGCTTATAGGAAGAGAAAGAGTTGTACCATTTGTTTCAGTTTGATATTCTCTTGAAAGAAGAGATTGTTGTGGCATTGGCAATTGAAGATTGTTAAGGTTGTACTGTTTGCTTGCGGGTTGCAAGTGCTTGCGGTTTGCAAGTGGAAATAGTGGAGAAATCTCAAGCGAGGCTTGGGGACTGGATGTAGGTCTGGAGGACCGAACTAGTATAAATCCTTGTGTTTGCGTATGTAATTTTCTGTGATTGTCTACACATTGGTTTGATCTTTCTTACTCTTTGTGATATTATTTTATTGAAATTTAAAGTTTCCGCATTAGATTTCATAAACACTATTCAACCCCCCTTTCTAGTGTTTGAGTGCCATTGCAGCGATCCTTCAAGGACCACCTTTAATGAGGCCAAGATGGCTATTGCGGTAGCTCAGGCATGACTAGAGATAGCTCAATGTCAGAAGGAGGAACTTGAACATTAGTTAGCCAAGTTGGATAGAGAATGAGATCTCTGAGCTGTGGAATTGGAGGACCAGACAAAGAGACTGGTAGTTGTTAAGGCCAAAGCTACTCCTATTGATCCCAGGGATCTGAGGGAAGGCCCAAAAGGATGCTCAAGAAGTTAGGGATTCAAAGATAGCCATGTGTATTGCGCGAACACATGCCTTTTATCCAATTTTCCTTTGAAATCCTAGTAACAACTTAGCTCTTTTTTTTTAGTAATAACACAATTTTTGTCTCCTTTGATGTGTGTACGATAGAGGTATAGTTTTAACGTATCATAACGACATCTTTGCTGGCGAGAGAATAACGTCGAGATCAAACTAGTAGAGGTGTAGTATTAACATAACAAGCTTGATCAAGTTTGCACTCTTTAGAGGTGTAATGTTAACATGATAGTATGAGAGTATTTGATAGAGATGTAATGTTAACCAGTCAAATAAAATGACCGATAGAGGTGTACTATTAACCAGTAGGTTCAAATGAGTCCAAAGGACAACTACCATTTCGAAGTGTAGTGTTAACTTAATGGTAAGAAATCGATAAAAGTGTAATGTTAACTAATCCTGACAAGAGTGAATTGACAGAGGTGTAATGTTAATAGACCAAATTTGACAAGATGGATTGACAGAGGCATAATGTTAACCGGTCAACAGAATCAAACTGATAGAGGTGTATTGCTAGCATATCCATATTGCAAAGTTAGTATTGCTTAGAGGTGTAGTATTAATATAACAGTACTAGAAATGTTGACAGAGGTGTAATGTTAATGTCTCAAATCATTTAGAGTAATAACCATTCAGAGGTGTAATGTTAACATGATGGTGATAAGAGATTTGAAGTCAAACAGAGGTGATGTTAACTTGATAACTCATTGGGGGTTTTCATTTGGATTTTTAGATCAAGATGATCAATATTTATGGTTACATATGGAAACTTAAACATGACCAGAATCTCCGTGGGGAGATAATATTGGTCAGAATTAATGGTAACACTTTATGAAATTTTTTTTGTTAATTGGTGCCATGAGCCTATTACCATTTTGGTCAATTAGGTGATATGCTCTATTTGAGTAGGCTGTCTCTATCACAAATGAGTCTTCCTATTTGGGCTATAATTTTCCTTCAGTCTTATGTGTCATGACCATGGGTCGCCGAACAGCTAAGACTAGGTTGCCTTCTTTGAAGGATCATTCTCTGACTCTCTTGTTGAAAGCTCTCAAAATCTGTTACTGGTAGATCTCGATTCATTTTTTAGATTGAAGTCTTAGCTCGTTAAGCACCTCTAGTTCATGGAGATGCTTTTGATGATGTTTTTCTGTCGTCATCTTTATAGCAAGGGCCATACTTAGAGAAGGCATCTAAATTTTTAGAGGGATCATGACTTCGCATCCGTAGACCAAAAATAAATGGTGTAGAACCAGTAGGGGTGTGGACTGTCCTTCCATAAGCCCATAGACACTCTCCAAGTTCTCATCCCAATCTCGTTTGTTGGAGGAGGCAGACTTCTTTAAAAGTTTGATAATAGTTTTGTTAAAAGCTTTAGCTAGACTATTAGTAACTAGGTTGTATGGTGGATAAATCACATCTTGAATTCTGAACTTGTTACAAAATTTGAAGAACGATCGACTAAAAAACTACAAGTTGTTATCGTGAACTATGTGTCAAGGGACACTGAATTGTAGATAACGTGTTGTCTTTAGAATTTGATCACGTGAGATGTCTTGACTTCTCTAAGTAGAATAACTTTAGCCTATTTAGAGAAGTAATCAGTAATGACCAGAATAAATCGATGGCCTTTGGCATATGGTGGACATTGGTCTAATAATGTCCATGCCCCATGTTTCGAATGGCCATGAAACGATGGTCAGATGCAACTATTCTGGGGGTTGATGTAGAAAATTAGCCTGGACTTGATACGCATGACATCGCTTATCATATGCTACCACATCTATTGTCATCGTCGGCCAGTAGTATCCGAGGTGACAAAGTCGATCCTAAAGTTTAGGACCTGGTTAGTGAGCTTAACATGTACCATCATGAGCTTCTTTTGAGTGCTACTCAAGCTTCACTTGGTGATAAGCATTGGAACAATACACCATCAAGTGATCGTTAGTATAAAGTCTATGTAGTACAATCGTAGAAGAATCCTGATGCTCTTCTTTGAATAGAGATTGCTTGTTTCAGACTGTCAGGCAGTATTCTATGTAAGACATAGTCAATGATTAAGAAATGCCAATCATTATCTCCAAAATAAGTTTGCATGACACACACTTCATTAGCTTCAAGGATTTTTTTCAGAGGAACATAGTTGATGGATAGCCACAGTGATGCACCTGTGGATTTAGGCGACAAGGTTAGCGTGGCTATAAAGGATGTTAAAGCATCTGCATGAGTATATTCAAAGGAAAATACATAGATAATGTAGAAAGCTTTGAATGACTAAGCAAGCTTCATTGTTGCTTTGTGGTAGGGTATTAGGTCATTATGGCGCACCTTATATTCCTCTTTGATCTGATTTACAATCAGCTTGGAATTACCATGAACTTCAAGGTATTTAATGCTCATGTCTTGAGGGAGTTGTAGGCTAATTATAAGGGCATTATAGTCGGCCACATTGTTGGAGTATGGTCTAGTCAATGAGTAGGCCCAATGAAGGACATATCCATGGGGATCAATCAGCAGTACCCCCACTCCTGCAATAATTACTCCTTTATGGTTACGTCTTGACGCACCGTCAAAGTAAAGTTATTATATTTATTGGTCTGAAGTAGCATTTGATTCAAAAACTTCATCTGAAATGTCTTCGTTCACTCACTACACAATGGGAAAAGAAAGTTACCGCTATTGAAGAAGCCAATGATTTGTCAACTCTTTCGGTTAAAATTTTTATTGGTAATCTTATGGTATATGAAGTTCAACTTGAAGATAGAAAGAATGATGAAGAATCAAAGAACAAGAAAATTCTTGCATTTAATACCACTTCCGATAAAGAAGATTCAGATAATGATGATGAAGAAATGGGCATGTTTGCACGAAAATTTCGGAAATTTATAAAAACGAGGTAATTTTAAATCTACAAGTTCAAGTATAAATAACCCTCTTTGTTTTAAGTGTAATAAACCAGGGCATATGAAGAAAGATTGTCCAATGTTGAAGAATAAGCAAAAATCAAGTTATTTCAACAACTTCAACAATATTCAAAATAACAAGAAAAGAAAAACAATGGCAGTCACTTGGGATGATAGTGATGAGTCATCTTCAGATGAAGAAATTGAAGAAAAGGAAAGTGCTCACATGTGTTTCATGGCACAAGATAAAGTAAGTGAAAATGAAGAACTTTTAGATGCTTTCAATGAATTATATTAAACTTTTGTAAGATTAAAGACATCACATAATTTTCTTAAAGGTGAAAATAAAAGATTACTTGAAGAAATTTCTGATTTAAATTCCTCTATCTTTTCTAATTCTCAAATAATTGAATTAAAAGAAGAAAATTTTTCATTACTTAAAGAAAATGAATGTTTATATAATGAAAATAAATATTTAAAATCAGAATGTAATGATTTAAATATTCATATTAATAATTTAGAAAAAGATATTTCTTCTTTTAAATCAAGATATGAAGATATATGTCTAAATATAAGCAAATTTAATAAAGGTAAAGAAAATCTTAATAACATTCTTTGTTTTCAAAAAGAATCACAAAAGACAAAAGGATTAGGTTTTAAAATTAATAAAAATAAATCAAAGAAAACAATTTTTGTAAAACCATCTTGTGATTTGAATGAATATAGAAATAAAAATTTGTGTAAAAAGGAATCAAAAGTCTTTTCAATTTGGGTTCCAAAAGAATTATCTTCTTCAAATAAGAATTTTTATATTTCTGATTTTATTAAAAATATTTGTTTATCATCTAACTATTTAGGCAAATCAAACTCATCTTGGGTTTGGTTTCCTAAAGGCTAATTTAAAGGACCCAACATAATATGGGTACCAAAATGTGAATGTTTATTATTTCAGGTACCCAAGAAAGATAGGTGGATTTTGGATAGTGGTTGCTCCAAACATATGACTGGAAACATACAACTATTGTCATCTTTTCAAAACAAGGATGGTGGTACCGTCACTTTTGGAGATAACAACAAAGGAAAAGTCATCGGTATTGGATCTGTCGGTAATCCAAACAAACCTATCATTGATAATGTTTTATTAGTTGATGGTCTTAAACATAATTTACTTAGTATTAGTCAACTATGTGATAAAGGTTATAAAATTGTTTTTGAAAAAGAATCATGTTTAATTTATGATATTGATTTAATAACTATTATTTTTAAAGGTCATAGAAAGAATAACATATATGTCTTATCTATGAAAAATATTTCAAATGAACATTATCTTATTGCATCATCTAATGATTCTATTTTATGGCATAAACGTTTTGGACAAGTTAATTTTAAGCATATGTCTAAGATTTCTAAAAATGATTCAGTAAATGGTTTACCTAAGATGTCTTTTAAAAATAATTTTTGTGATGCATGTCAACAAGGAAAATTGCACAAATCTTCTTTTAAATCTAAAAATGTAATATCTACAAATAGACCATTAGAATTAATTCACATAGATCTTTTTGGTCCATCTAGAGTTGCATCTTTAAATGGAAGTAGATATGCTTTTGTTCTTGTTGATGATTATTTTAGATTTACATGGGTAATTTTTCTTAAACATAAAAATGATGCTTTTAATGAATTTTCAATATTTTGCAAAAGAATTCAAAATCAAAAATCTACTTCTATTATCTCTATACGTAGTGATCATGGAGGTGAATTTGAAAATGAATTATTTGCAAATTATTATGACAAACATGGTATATCACATACTTTTTCTTTTCCTCGTGCTGCTCCACAAAATGGAGTTGTAGAAAGGAAAAATAGAACTTTACAAGAATATGCTAGAACCATGTTGTGTGATAATAATTTACCGAAATATTTTTGGGCAGAAGCTGTATCAATAGCTTGTTATGTTTTAAATAGAGTTTTATTAAGACCTATTTTAAAGAAAACCTCTTATGAATTATTTTATAACAAAATTCCTAAAGTATCTTACTTTAAAGTTTTTGGTTGTAAATGTTTTATCTTAAACACAAAAGATAATTTAGATAAATTTGATTCTAAATCCGATGAAGGAATTTTTGTTGAATATTCTAATCATAGTAAAGCATATAGAATATATAACAAAAGAACACTAGTTATTGAAGAATCCTTACATGTTTCTTTTGATGAAAATTTTTCAAAAACACCTATTGTATTAAATAATGATGATGATATAATTGATACTATTCATGATACTCCAATGATAGATATTACAAAAGATGAAAATATACAAAATAATTTACCTAAAGATTTTGTAGAAGTTAAAAAGCATCCACATGATTTAGTTATTGGAAATATTTCTGATAAAGTAACTACTAGATCTCATTTTAATTTGCTCATAATGCTTTTATTTCAACTATTGAACCTAAAAATATAAAAGAAGCTCTTATTGATGATTCATTTATAATTTCTATGCAAGATGAACTTAATCACTTTACTAGAAACAATGTTTGGGATCTTATACCTAGACCTCAAAATAAATCCATTATTAGAACAAAATGGATTTTTAAAAACAAATTAGATAAATTTGGTCAAGTTGTTAGAAACAAAGCTAGATTAGTTGCTCAAGGTTATAATCAAGAAGAAGTAATTGATTATGATGAAACTTATGCACCTGTTACACGATTAGAATCAATTAGGATTTTACTTGCATTTGCATGTTTTATGAATTTTAAATTATTTCAAATGGATGTTAAATGTGCTTTTTTAAATAGTTTTATAAAAAAAGAAGTTTTTGTAGAACAACCTCCAGGCTTTGAACATGAAAGTTTTCCAAATCATGTTTTTAAACTTAAGAAAGCATTATATGGTCTTAAACAAGCACCTCGTGCTTGGTATGATAGATTAAAGAAGTTTCTTTTAACTTCAGGTTTTGAAATTGGAAAAGTTGATTCAACATTATTTATTAAGAAAATAAACAAAGATATTTTACTAATTCAAATTTATGTAGATGATATTATTTTTGGTTCTACTAATAATAATCTTTGTCAAGAATTTGCTAAGACTATGCAGGATGAATTTGAAATGAGTCACATGGATGAACTAAATTTCTTCCTTGGACTACAAATTAAACAATTAAAAGAAGGAATATTCATCAATCAAAGCAAGTATGCAAAAGATTTACTCAAACGATTTGGATTGGAAAATTCATCAAGCAAACCAACACCAATGAGCACCACTACATCACTTAACAAAGATGACAATGGTAAGAATGTTGATCAAAAGCTCTATCGAGGTATGATTGGATCACTTCTTTACATTACTGTAAGTAGACCTGATATTATGTTTAGTGTATGTTATGTGCAAGATTTCAATCTAATCCTAAAGAATCACATCTTAAAGAAGTAAAAAGAATTTTTAGATATATTAAAGATACTACTAATTATGGTTTATTTTATCCTAAACATAGTTCTTTTGATTTAATATCATATAGTGATGCTGATTTACCGGATGTAAATCTGATAGAAAAAGTACAAGTGGAACATGTCATTTCTTAGGACATTCACTTGTATCTTGGTTTAGTAAAAAACAAAATTCAGTGTTATTATCAACAACTGAAGCTGAATATATTGCTGCAAGTCTTGCATGTGCACAAATATTATGGATGAAACAAACTTTAACTGATTATGGCATAAATTGTCCCATATCATCTATTATGTGTGACAATTCTAGTGCAATTAATTTATCTAAAAATCCTATTCAACACTCACGTACAAAGCACATTGATATTAGACATCATTTTTTACGTGATCATGTGCTTAAAGGTGACATTTCATTTGAATTTATACCTACAGATAAACAAATAGCAGATATATTAACAAAACCCCTAAAAGAAGAAATTTATGTTAAATTAAGAAGGGAATTAGTTATATGTTCAATTGAAGATTTAAATTAATTTTTAAAACAAACACATATACATTTATACTATAAATAGTCGACTAATTTGACTTATAGTCGACTACATGCACAAGTACTACAAATATCTTTTCCTGAAAATTACAGTGTAGTCAACTACTTGTCTTCATAGTCGACTACTCAATGTTAATATCTCAAAATCAACTTTCTGTTGTTTACAGTGTAGTCGACTACAATACAGATTAGTCGACTACTCTGAGTTAAAAACTAAAAATCTCTTTTCTGTCGAGTACAGTGTAGTTGACTAGTCTCACTATTAGTCGACTACTGATCCTGTATTTTTAGTATTACAGTTTTTAAGCCTAGTGGATTTTTTCGTAGATTCAAACTAAAAACCCAATACTCATACCCGTTTTAGTTAAGTAAAATTAATCTCAACCATTCTTTTTGAACTCTATCAATCCTAACCAAACATTTAAGATTAAATCTTAACCCTACACTCAATTTTCTATCAAATCTCAACCATTCATTGTATTTTATTCTTAAAAGATAAAATAAAAATCAAAAACTACCCACTATCTTTTCCCAAAACCGAAACCCCATCTTCCCCACTTCAGAATCGACAATTCCAGGTTAGGGCATCTCTCTTTTCTCAATTTTTTCATTAATTTCTTCAAAACTGTCAACCTGTCAAGCTCAGTAGTCGACTAATCCAAGCAATAGTCGACTAATCTAGGGTTTTTACAGTCTGGGGTATTGTTTCTAAACTTGATCTTTACATCTTTAGTCATTTATCTATCTAATCATGTCTAGATCTAAGAAAGCTAAGCAAACCCATACCTCTGTCAATGATGAAATCATCATCTATTTAAAAAGTCCTGATTTATTAGAAGAATTTAACAAAATATCAACTTTTGAAGTTCTTCCAGGACGATTTGTGAAATTTGATGATTTTATACCCTGGAACTTTGGTTCATATTTTGAAAATGTGGGATTGCTTGAGTTATTCTCTGCTGAAAATAGAAAACCAACATATCCATTTCTTGTGCAACTGTTCTATACTAATATAGAACGTGTGGGAACTATTGGTGGTTCTGAAAAACTCAAAACTCTTGTTAAAGGAATAGAGATTAACTTAACTACAAAGTCAATTGGTAAAATTTTCAATGTTCCTTATCAAGGAGTTTCTCTTAGGTCTGTTAGGATGAATGATTCAGAACTGCTGTCAAAACATATATTTCTTCCTGGATATGGCAAACCTTTAAATAACTCAAACAAACTTCGTCCAATTCCTAGGTTCATTGCACGTTTCTTAGCCTATAACTTGTTTCCAAAAACTGGGAGTTTTCATTTTATTTCCCTAGATTTAGCAAAAGCTCTATATGCTATAATGGGAAATATTCAAGTCAATTGGACTGAGGTTTACTTTGACAATCTTTTGACTATTCCAAGAGGATTTCTTCCTTATGGTGCATTCCTAACTAAAATCTTTGACAAATTCCATATCGATCTCTAATCTGAAAATTCTGTTGTCCGTTCTATTGAATTTTTTGATTCAAATGCCCTAACTATGATGAAATTGACGAACTTTGAAATTCAAGAACAAAATCCTCAAAATGAACCTGAACCTCATCAAGAAGAAATTCCACAATCTTCAACTCAAGCAGGAGCTTCCTCAAGTCAACCACCACCATTTCCTACAGAACCTTCTTGCTTTTCAGACGTACAATACAACACTATAAGTGCACGTATCCTTGAACTAGAAACTGGTCAAAGAGCTCTATATGCACAGAATTCATATATCATTAGTAATCAAGAAGAGCTAATCAAGAAGTTTGAAGACTTGGACACAAAGCTTAATACGTATTTTCAAGGACATCAACCTCCTCTAGCACCTTAAGATGTTTTTTATGATTAATTTTCAAAACAATTATGTTATTCTGTTTAAGTTTAAAAAACTATGTGGTTGTGAGTAGTTAAGACTTATGTAATATGGTATTTATGTTGATACTATGTCACTTATGTTGATTGTGTGTTTTTATTATCTATGATAATGTTTGGTTAGATAATGCATGTGCTATATATTTTAAACAGATCATGATGATTAACAATATGAAACTTTTGGTCTTTATGGAAAGTCTTTGCCTACCTATTTGGATGGGTGAAGTTATGGACTATGTTCATAACCTTAATGATTTGTTTGAAGTTTTAGCTCATGTTGAAGAAATAATGTCATGTTTAGCTTCCTCTTTTTGTTGATAACAAAGGGGGAGAAATAGTTATGTTATGTACTTATGTTATGTACTGTTATAGACTCAAATTTGCATATATACAGGGGGAGTAAGTATTATATGCAGGGGGAGTAAGTATAGTTATTTCATTATGTTTTTAACCTGATTATAAAATACATACTTTGGCATAAATTATTTGTTATCATCAAAAAGGGGGAGAATGTTGAATATCATATCTCCATGATAGTGTTTCGATGATAATAATTTATACAGTATGTGTACTAACTTTTATATGCAGATTTAAATATCAGAATATGTACAAGTGCAAGTTGATTTCAAGGCATTTTAAAGTGAAGAAGATGAAGATCAAATGAGATAATGTATTTTACATTTTCTTTACTTAGAATATTTGTACAAGCCTTGATCACACACATGCACACACACAAAATATTAGAACACACTAACACAGGCTTAGTGTGTTGGTTAACTATAAAAATCCCCTATGTTAACCATTAGAATTATAGTTTAAACTTGATTATAAAAACTCTTTATAGCAGAATTTTTACTCTAAGTAGTCAACTAATTAGAATAGTAGTCGACTACTCATGTATAAAACTTAAATACATGTTTCTGTTAATTTACAATATAGTCGACTACAATAGATTATAGTCGACTACTCAGGTGGTCGACAGAAACATAAGTTTCTGTTATTTTACAGTGTAGTCGACTAATCATCATTATAGTCGACTACTGAACTCAAATTTTATTTTATCAGTTTCTGTCAAATTACAGTGTAGTCGACTAATGAGCATTATAGTCGACTACTGAGAAATTTTCTAAATACACAGAGTCTGTTTGAACTCAGTGTAGTCGACTAATGTCAATAGTAGTCGACTACAGATACAGTTTTTCTAGTTTTCAAAGTTTGAATTTGTGACTGTTTATAGCCGTTTTTAAACGTTTTTAAAGTTCAAAAATTTATCTTTTCAAGGGCTATAAATAGGTTATTTGTTCAGAAAAATTGTAGACACTGACATACCCATAAGCTTTGATCTTTGTGTAATTTTTCAAGTGAAAAACATTCTGATTTTTGAGAAAAAGAAGAGTTTCTGAAATTTCCTCTAAACATCATTCAAATTCTTATTGTTTGGGCAATTTACAGAGGTTAAAAGAATCCTAAGCAACTACTGCACTTCACTACACATTCAAGGCTTATAGGATCAATTGTGTTCTTGCTTCAAAAGGATTTCTCTCGGGTTTGAGAGAGTTGATCTCTTGGTTTAGAGATTGATGTTCAAATTGGCAAGATGTTTGTCAATTGGAGTTGTAATTTGCAGGGACTTGCAAATTGGTCAGGTTTGCGTTTGATTTTGTAAGTTTATTCAAAATCATAGTGGAAACTCTCAAGGGGGATTTGCTTGGGGACTGGGATGTACATCGGATTGGTGGAACCAGTATAAATCCTTGTGTTTGTGATTGTGATTTTCTGAGATTGCCATTTTTCTTTGCAATTTATAATATACTTTGCATAAATTTTAAAAGAACACTATTCACCCCCCTCTAGTGTTCAAGTGTATCTATTTCAAATCCTACAAATTGTTTGTTCATGACCACTGTGATTCTTCTGGGCAAGGAGTACTCTAAGAAAGTGATCCATTATCTTCACATAAATTAGGAAAAGTTTGCCTGATACTAGTGCAGCTAGAACTAGTGGCTTTGTGAGATAACCCTTGATCACATTGAAGGCTTCTTGGCAAGCATCATCCTAAATGAATGAGACACCTTTCTTTATCAATCTTTGAATTGTTTGACATTTTTCTAATAGGTTGGATATAAACAAATGGATATAGGCCAATCGTCCTTGTAGGCCTTCGAGTTCTTTAAGATTTCTCAAAGGTGGTATTTATTAGATCACTTTCACTTTTTTAGGGTCCATGTGTATTACTTTGGATGTTACTATAAATCCTAGGAATTTACCTGATGATACCCCCATGAAAGATTTGGTTGAATTCATCTTGAGCTGGTGTTTTAGCATAATGTCAAAAATCATTTTCAAATCATTGATGTGGTCTTGCTTGTGGCAACTTTTAATTGTGAGGTCACAGACATAGCGTTCCATTGTCTTGGGCAAATGCTCACAAAATATCATGTTCATAGCATGCAGATAAGTTGCCTCAGCATTTCTAAGACTAAAGGGCATTACTGTATAACAGAATACTCCTAAGGGTGTTCTAAAAACTGTATGCTTCTGGTCATCTAGATACATTTTGATTTGGTTGTATTAGGAAAAGCCATCCATGGATGATATTCTCTCAAACCCGCATGTATTATATTCTCTCAAACCTATATGTATTATCAACCATGACGTCCATGATAGGGAGAGGAAATTCATCTGCAAGCAAGATTAAGGTTTCAAAAATCAATACAGATCTAGATTTTTCCATTCTTTTTTATTACCACAGTGATGTTGGCCATGACGTCCCTGTTGAGTCTTTTGCTGCTACCGAGGCTGCCACCTCGACCAAGATCACCCCTGGTCAAGAAAGTTAATGGACTTGTATCTATTTTTTCTTTCTTTGTAAATATTGACATGCTTTTTTTGGCATGGATTATTGTAAAGAGTTTGTAATGTAGTTTGCGTTTTGGAATGAAATTTGACTTTGTTCTCACCCTTGATCTTTCTTTCTTTTTATTCTTCTATTTTTCCTTTGCTCTGCTAACTTGTTTTGCTGATTGAGAGAGCCGAGTGTTAGTACTAGAGTAAGCCAATCATGTTGTGTCAACTCGAATGTTAGGGGTTCGAAACAACTAGTTCTCTTTGCACCATACTTTAGCCAAGTGGTCGGGTCTTTGGCTTACGAGGATATGGCAAGTTGTAGTGCCTAAGTCCCTTTGTCGAAAACGAGTGGGTAGTTAAACTTCATGCCTTAGGTTTATTCAGGATGATACTAAGGTCTTTTAGATGGAATGAAAATCCTGAGGTTAGGTTTTCAGGACTTACGTAGACGCATGGGTCTTCCGGATAACCAAAATGGTCGAAAGATGACTGTGGAAGTCGACCATATGGTGAGTGCCTTGGGTTTATTCTTCAAAAGGCACCAAGGGCTTTAAATTCAACCGAAATCGAATGTCTAGTGTTTGTCAGAAAAAAATTGTGAGAAAATTAAGAATAAAATTTGAATTAATCTCCCTAACCAACTTAGGAAAAGAATGAATACAATCTCTCTTTGTAACCTCTCTCTAACTGACTTAGAAAAAGAAATTACAATTTTTCTTATCGATTTCCCAATTTATAAAAGAGAGAAGGAATCAATGAAGATTATTCCCTTTGTTTAAAACTGGGTTCTTCTTAGTGTCAATGGGAGTTTGATTCTTATATCCCATTGACGATCCGAGCATGTAGCTCCGTGGAACTTTGTATCCTCTTCTTAACTTGATGTCTTGGAAGAACTTGTGAGGCAAGCTTAGTACTCTAAATGAGTTTAAGAACTCTAAATGAGTTTTAGAACTCTGTAAAAAAGTTAATTTCAAAAGAGGAACTGATCCTTTTTAATTTAACCAAAAATGGTTCACAAGACAAGGCATAAGCTCCAAGAAAAGCTCTTAATAATCCTCCAAAGGTCTGATCCAAAAGATCCCAAACTTCCAAACCCTTTTCCAACTGACTTTTTATCTATTTATTGGGGTTTAAGGTGTGTAACCGCTCACTTAAATCACACCTTATTGAGGGTTTAATGCCCTTAATTCATGCAAAATGGTTTTGAAACCATTTAAAAACGTGTTTGAATGGATCAAACGTGAGATTCACATTTTGGAAACAACCCTCACGTTTAGAACTGAAAACGCGGGTGAACTCCTCGCTTTGAACTTGGAACGCGGTGGTGAACTCCACGTTTTGATCTTGGAACGCGGTGGTGTACTCTGAGTTTTGAACTTGGAACGCAGTGGTGAGCTATGCGTTTTGAGCTTGGAACACGGAGATGAACTCTGTGGTTTGAGCTTGGAACGTAGTGGTGAACTCCACGTGTTGTTTTAAAGAGATCATCAACTTGTAATCTCTTCTGTTAGAGTGTTGCAAGGATTGTTATCTTGTAGTCCTGGCCTTTGGCTTTTTGAGATGTGTGAGTCATCAGTTTGTAACTCTTGTTTGTTATTGTGAAAGTTGTCAGATTGTAACTTCTATCATCAGTTGTTGTGAGAATTGTCAAATTATAACTCTCATTGATTAATATGAAAGTCGTCAGATTGTGACCTCCACCTAGAACTTACTGAAGTAATTTTTAGATAGCCTCTCATTCATTGGTTGTTGTGAGAATCCACAGTAACTTTTAGATAGCCTCCACCTAGAACTTACTAAAGTTGACTAGGTCTTTTACAACCCTAAGGTTATGCCTAGGACTTGCTAAAGTTTACTAGTGTTAGGTCTCATGTTATGAGCCTATATCTTCTAATCTTGTTTTGATGATTACAAACAATTCCTAATATTGTTTGTCTAGTGTTTATGTTTCCTATTAGGTATTCTAGACAAACAATGTGTTGGAGGATGGATGGATTGCGCCATAACGATCATATCAAATGGAGGTTGGCGGAATTGTGGAGTGAAGCATTGCATTCAAGTTAAAGATCCAAGATCTCGCTTCATCCGCATGTGTACCAAGTTGAGCTACAATGAAGATCAAGATAGCTTGGGTAATTTAGTTTAGGTTTTATATTATGTGTGTTAAATATTTTAAGCTCAATTATATACACACATACACATTTCGTTTTGGTTTTCGTGTATATATATAGTTGTATATATACATATATGTTTTGGTTTGATTTTGTAGATATGAAACGAATATATATTCATATATACGTTCATATGTTTCATATTCTATCATATTTGAAAAAATATTGTGTTTCTAGTTTATAGACTTCATAACAATATTTTATATCCTTTATTAAGTCTATAAGAACGTTTGAAAATACTTTAAAGTTGTGTTTATGTCAAAACATTAAATTTCATATATATCAACTTTTCATGTTTTGGACATACTTGCAAAATACATGAGTTTTCACTTTTGGGGAACGCAATTCCAAAAATTCTTTTTGTAACATGTTTATTATAATGTTTATAAACATTTCTCAAAGTTTCATAATTTTTGGATTTTATTTGCTATTTTTAAAGGCACTTTTAAAATCAGATTTTCAGCATGAACAGTGCCTGTGCACGTTTATAAGTCGACTTATCAAAGTTGACAAGTCGACTTATGAAATGCTCTGGAATGTGCAAAAACTCTCTGCCAAGTCGACTTATCCGAACTGTCAAGTCGACTTAGACTAAGTCGACTTATACCATTTTACAAGTCGACTTATGTGCTGTGTTTTGTGTGTTATTTTTATCTGGCAAGTCGACTCATGTGGATTGTCAAGTCGACTTATATCAAGTCGAATGCAAGTCGACTTGTAACAAGTCGAATGCAAGTCGACTTATAAATCCGACCGTTGAACAGTAACGGCTATTTCCAGATTCTGTTTTTGTGTGGGTTTTTTGGTCATTTCACTTGGGTTTTTGCTGAAGTTTTGTGTGGGTATAAATACCCCATTGCTCTCATATTTTAGAGCTAATCAAGAAGTTTTAAAAACAAGTTTAACAAGGGTTTAAGTGTTTGTTTAGTGTTTGTTTAAAAAAGCTTTTAAGCAATTTAAGAGTTTCGGTTTTGTGATTAAGTTCCACAAGAGTTGAGGAGATCATCTTCTACAGTTTGAGCATTCACTCTTCTCCCTCCATCTCTTGTTATCATATAGAGAAGTTTTCCTAAACTCAATCTAGCTATTTTATATGTTTGATCTTAATTTCCATATACTAGTTTTATATTGAGTTTAGATTGTTTTTATTGAATCTCATTGTTACACACACCCACTTGAGCTTTTAGTATTTTCATACATAGTATTATTGGGGTTGTGAGAGATTGTAACATTGAGTTGTGCTACATTGTGTTCTCATCCATTGTAGAGAACAATTTATTTGTTGTGAGCTTCATTGTGAGATCACTTGTATTACACTAGTACACCAATTGGAGTGTGTGGTGAGAGACGGGGTTGTCCCAAGAGTAGTGGCGTCGGTAGCCTAGAGAGAGGTGATAATTCCGAGCACTTGAGGGAGACACGGGCTAGAGACCAACACTTGAGGTGGTAGTTAGTGTAGTTACATTGTGAGATTGTAGACGTTGATCGGTGAGCGTTGAAACCGATATTGTGTGGTGTAAGCATTTTCGGGTGATCGTTGAAAACCCGGTGTGATAGTGGATTTCTCCCCGGGAGTGGGGAGCGGAGACGTAGGACGGAAGGTCCGAACTCCGTGATCATTTGTTTGTGTTTGAGTTGCATTGGCGTTCATTTATACTTGTGCTCATTGCTTATATCGCCTATTGCATCTAGTTTATTTCATCCACTACATTGTTTCACCCTTGTATTAGTTGTATATCCTTGCATATATATCTTGTCATATATCATACTTGCTAGGATATTTGTTAATAAGTTTCAAATTGGCATAAATCGGATTAGATTAGCATAAACCCTATTCACCCCCCCTCTAGGGTTCCTTCCTAGTGGCATTAGGGTACTTTCAACTAGGTCTTTCGCCCTACAAAGGGCCATCCTGGAGATAATTAGGTAAAATAACAACCCTGAGATTGGGTGCACAGGTCTTATGTAGATGTCTAGGTCTTCCAAATAACTAAAATGGTTGAAAGATGATTGTGGGAGTCAACTATATGGTGAGTGCCTTGGGTTTATTCTTGAAAAGGCACCAAGGGCTTTGAATTCAACCGAAGTCTAATGCCTAGAACTTACTAAAGTTGACTAGGTCTTTTACAGCCCTGAGGCTGTGCCTAGGACTTGTTAAAGTCGACTAGGTCTTCCGCCCTACAGAGGGCCGCCCTGGAGGCAATTGGGTAAAATAACAACCCTGAGGTTGGGTGCTCAAATAACCCTGAGGTTAGGTGCCTGGGTCTTCCAGATAATGAATTAGTCGATAGATGATTGTAGGATTCGACCATATGGTAAGTTCCTTGGGTTTATTCCTAAAAAGGTACCAAGAGCTTTGATTCCTGCATAGAATAAGCACTACGGGAGTGGGATATAGCTATCGAGTCAGTCTTAATAAAAATTTCATTAATATATTTAAATGAAATTTATAGAGTTGTTGAAAATGACTCAGTGAGGTTATTGAAAGTAACGTCGCAAGTGCTTGATATTCAAGGGATGTTAGAGAACTCTTCCATCTGGGGCCCTTAGTCAGTAAGTGTCGGCTCGTACCTCTTCTAGGATTATGTAGGGGCCCTCCTAGTTGGGAGCTAGCTTACCTTTATGAGTGTCTTTGTCGAAGGCATCTTTACGGAGGATGAGGTCTCTAACATTGAATCTCCTTGGTTGGATTTTGCTGTTGTAGTGGCATGTGATTCGTTACTGATTGATAACTTGGGTCTGAAGTGCTTTCTCTCGGATGTCATCCAGGGGGTCGAGCCTAATCTGGAGCCCTTCTGAGTTGGAATCCTCATTGAACTGTTGTAGTCAGATAGTTAGCCTGCCGACTTCGACGGGAGTGACTACTTTAGCGCCTTAAGCTAGCATGAACGGTGTCTTCCTAGTCGGGTTTTTATGGGTCGTGTGATACGACCAGAGGATACTAGGAAACCCTTCGACCCAGTTCCCTACTGCAGCATCCACCTTCTTCTTTAGGGTCTGCAGGATGCATTTGTTGGCAACCTCTGCAAGTCTGTTGGATTTCGGATGAGCGACAAAGGAGAATCTAAGGTGAATGTTGCATTCCTCGCAAAAGTTGTGGAAGCCTCCATTGTCGAATTGTGTATCGTTGCTCTTGCTAATCTTGGCTAGGGGTTCAGCTTCAATCCATTTGGTGAAGTAGTCAATCGCTATGATGAGGAATTTTCTCTGCCCCGAATCTTGGGGAGAGGCCCTAGTAGGTCCAGCCCCTATTTAGTGAAAGGAACTGGGCTCAGGATGGAAGTCAGCTCAGTCACCGTTGCTCGAGGGATGGACAAAAAAAGTTGGAACTTTTGGTAATGAGAGACGAGTTACCTTGACTCTGCTAGAATAGTCGGCCAATAGTACCCCTGGCGAATGACTTTTTACGTAAGGGTTTAGGCCCCAGGATGATTTTCACATCTACCTTCATGAATTTCTCTAGGCACATAGTTAGCCTCTGGTGGTCGAAGGTATCGCAAATAGGTTCCTATGTCGTCGCTAGTGTAAGACATGCGGTAAAGCTGGTCGTCGATCATGAGGTACCAGCAAGAGTTCCTATGTAGGCGCCTGGCTTCGACAGGATCTTCAGGTAAAGTGCCCTGTGTTAGGTAAAGGATGATTGGATCCAGCTAATAGGGTGGCGCAGGCACTTCTATCTCCATGACAGGCTCTGGTAGCTTGGAGATGCTAGGTCGCTCGAGGGTGTCGGTGTAGATAGGCTCCGAGTTGATTCTTGAGCTCGTTAATCCGAGCTTAGAGAGGGTGTCTACCCAAGTGTTGAGAGTACGGGGGACTTGGGCTATATTAAACTCTAGGAAGCTGGTCAAAAGCTCTTTGGTAGCTTTAAGATATAAGGCCATCCTTGGGTCTTTAGCTGCATATCATCAATTGACTTAATGGACAACCAGTTGTGAGTCGGCTAGAATGTAGAGGTGCCCTGACTTTAATGTTTGTGCCTCTCGAAGGCCAGCAAAGAGATTCATACTCGGCTTCATTATTTGAGGATGAGAAGTCAAAGGAAATGGAGTATTCATGCGTCAATCCGTCAGGGCTTCGCAAGACCACCCTTGCTCCGCTGCCAGCTTCTCCATAGGATCCATCTACTTTCAATATCCACCATGACGTATATTCAGGTGAATCATGCTCCAGGGTGTGACAGATCAGTGGGATAGATGCTTGGGCTGCTGGTAGTGCTGGAGGTGCTGGCTGATGAGATGGCAAAAGTGCATCTGGCTCATCATTTAGGCAAGTTGACTCAATCAAGAAGTCCACCAAGGCTTGAGCTTTGATTGTCATTCTGGGCTCGAATTAGATGTCATGTTCACTGAGTTCAACTACCCAGGTGACCATCCTCCCTAATGTTGTGGGGCTGCCTAGTGCTTTCTTCAAAGGTAGACTCGTCCTGACAATAGTAACATGAGCCTGGAAGTAGGGTGTAGGCAGTGAAAATTACCTAAGTATCAAAGCTCATTTGACTGGCCACATCTGCCAATAGCTTGGGCTCGTCTGCATTCAGTAAGCCTGGCAAAGCTCAATTGCAAGCACGAGCGAGCTCGCTAACATGCTCTGCTCGCCAGTACGAGCCAAACATCTCATGTTTATTGAGCTCGCCAGCAGAGCCTAATCGCCTCTCTGATGAGCTCGCCCCTAGAGCTCAACTTTGCCTCCTTATTGAGCTCACCTATAGAGCTTAACCTCGCCTGTTTTTTGAGCTTGCCCGTAGAGCTCAACCTCATCTTCCTATTGAGCTTGCCCGTAGAGCTCAATCTCTCATGTTTATTGAGCTCACCCATAGAGCTCAACCAGTCCCAATTGTTGAGTTCGCCCACATAACTCAACCTCTACTTGTACTATTGAGCTCACCCGTAGAGTTTAATCCCACCTATTTATTAAGCACGCCCGCAGAGCTCAAGCATCACATGTTAGCTTGACTCACTCGCATGAATCAAGCTTGTCAAATCATTAAGCTCGCCAATACGAGTTTAACCTCGCCTGATTGCTTCGATCGTCCGCACGAGCTAAGCACGCCTGTAGGGAGTTTGCCCGTACAAACTCCGCTTACTAACGAATGCCAGCTCACACATTAGAGGGGCCCGCTAGCCGACACCGTCTGTTCGCCAAGCTCGCCTGCAAGCTCGCCTGAGCAATGCAAGCGGGCTGCTTGCTTGTGGGAGTGGGCCTACCCACTTCCCACATCCTGGGTGATGATGAAGCATGGCTCTCATCACCCCTATAGTGGGCACTTCCCACAACTGGGGGAGTGCATAGTGCCCCTCACCCATTGGTGGTCATATCCCATAAATCAAGGGATGGCCTATCATGCGATGACTTCTACATCAATCAATCGTTACACTCATACATCCCTGAATGATTTGATTATCCCAACACTATCATTCCCGTAAGTGACGTTGTTCGCTGATAACGACCCACCAAGTAGTATGCCTTATCAATTCCCGAACGGCGACCTACCAAGCGATGAGTCATTACTCAGACCCTCCCACTGATCACCTATGCATGTGATTGGTCTTTTTGAGCTAAGTTGTTACACTTAATGACACAGCTCAACCTAATTACAACTTAACGATCGTAATTGACCTAACCCAACGCCTCGAACTGCTAAGGGTAGGAAAGAAATTTTAGCATTAAGTCTAAAAAACTTTTTAATAGCTCATCATACTGAGGGAAATGGTACAGCTAGCCCGATTCAAACGGTAATCGATAAAGGCATATCAAACCCGTTGACAGCTGAGTGTTTGCTAAAAATCCTAAGTGTCGGTCAACGAGAGAGAAGTGGACACACAAGGTGTTGAAAGCGATAAGTGTTGGCCTTCTTGTTTTAATGATGTTTAACAAATAATTTACAACTAATGTTGTTTGTCTAGCGCTTGTGTTTATCTATCTATTGTAGACAAACAACATGTTGGAGAATGGATGGAATCGAGCAATCACGATCATATCAAATGGAGGTTGCCGGAATTGTGGAGTAAAGCCTATGCAATTCAAATTGAAGATTAAAGTTCTAGCTTTATCCGCAAATGTACCAAGTTGAGCTACATCAAAGATCTATCAAGCTTGGGTATATTTAGTTTATGTTTTATATTATGTGTGTTAGTACTTTAAGCTCAATCATATATACACATACATATTTGGTTTTTATATATATAGTTATATATATACACAAGTTTTGGTTTGTGGACTTAACAATCATTGTATACATATTTTATTAAGTCTATAAAATTATTTCATAGGGTTTCAAAACATTGTTTATGTCAAAACATCAAATTTCATTTATATCACATTTTCATGTTTTGGACACACTTACAAAATACATGAGTTTTCCCAAATGGAAAACTTAATTTGAGAAATTCTTTTTCTAACATATTTAATTTCATATTTATAAATGTTTCCCAAAGTTTTATCAATTTTGAAATTAATTTGTTATGTTTATTTGAATTTACAAAATCAAGTTTTTAACTAGCTCATGTTCGTGCACATGTTCGTGCATGTTTTTACAACACTGATGCGTTTTTACAATTGAGAAATGCGATTTGAAAATTTTCTTTGTTTACATGTTTATCATAATATATACAAACATTTTCCCAAGTTTTACTATTTTTGGAGTTGTTTTGTTATTTTCAATTAAATTTATAAAGCTGTATTTTCTGTAGTTTTTTTAGAAACTGTATATCTGTGTTCAAACATTTATTTCTCTTAACTAGGAAAGTGATATTTTAGAAATTCTTTCTCTAACATGTTTATCTACTTGTCTAGAACCTTCACTCAAAAGTTTATAATTTTTGGAGTTGATTTACTATTTTTAATTGATTTTATAAAGTCAGATACGCAAAATTCCAGAATTTGTCAAAAACAGAAACTGTCCGTGAACAGCACGGTCGACCGCACTGTAGCACGGTCAACCGCCATTACTATAGCACCCGGCCGTTGAACAGTAATGGTAACTTCTATTTTTTGGTATTTTTTAGTGGGTTTTTGGGGTTGTTTTCTTCTTCCCTATATATACCCCTTTGTCATAACTATTTTCTACAACCAATGGATGTTTTAAATAAGTTTTTACAAGAGTTTAAGTTTTGTTTAAGTGTGGGTTGAAAGTTTTAAGTTTGTGAAGATTGTTTCATAAGAAGAGGAGATCATCTTTGGTTTGAGCTTTCCACTTCACATCTCCATCTCTCTTGTTCTAGAGAAGTTTTCTAAACTCAATTATCTAGCTTGTTTATATTTACATTGTCATATTTATATTTGCTAGACTTTAATTGAGTTTGATTTTATTTCACTCATTGTTTACACACACCCACTTGAGCTTATTGTATTTTCATATATAGTATATTTGGGTTGGTGAGATTTGTAATAATTGAGTGTGAGCTTCAATTGAGTTCTCATCTATTGTAGAGAACAAATCATTTATTATATTATGAGATTATAAAGTTTTCGGTTAGCTAGAAAACCGAGTGTGTAGTGGAGATCTCCTCGAGGTGAGGAACAGAGACGTAGGTCGTAGGGACCGAACTCCGTGAATGAAATTGTGAGGTATAAACGTTGTTCGGGTAAGCGTAGAAAATCTGGTTGTGTTAGTGGATTTCTTCCCAGGAGTGGGAAGCGGAGACGTAGGACGGAAGGTCCGAACTCCGTGATTATATCGTGTGTTTGAGTTTGCTTTGGCGCATTTCTCTTATGTTTATATTTCTTTCCGCCATTGTCCATTACTCATTATTTATATCATCCACTATCTTGTTTAGTTTGTTTACCCTTGTGTTAATTTATATAGCCTTGAATATATTTCATCATATACTTCTTTGCTAGGATATATCTCTTTATTCATATTGCTTATCCTAGCTCACATATCTTGTTATATTTTATACTTGCTAGGATAACTTGTTAATTTGCTTTAATTAGCATAAAATCAAATTAGATTAGCATAAGACCCTAATCACCCCCCTCTAGGGTCTAACAATAAGTGGACAACAAAAGCATAATTCCATTCATAATTGACTTTGAGATAATACATTCAAATAAAGTCATAACAAAACAAAAAGAGTCTCAAATATCAATCCACTCCGTCGAACCTAGTCTAGCTCACTGAAAGAGGTGAGTTTAGCTTTAATAGCGGCTATCTCCTTCACCCAGTCTTCTTGGATCTGGTCCTTCGTCGCCTACGGATCTCATCCTCAAAGGATGCAGCAGCGCTAGAGTCTTCTTGACACAGCGCCTAAAGGGATTGCATCTCCCTTTCGATAGCGTCGTGAACATTCGTGCTTTCAAGCTGCAAGCCTTTCAGAGTCGACTCTTCCTCGATGAGCTAGGCCTTCATTCGGGCAATGGTGGAGGCTGAGGCATCAATCTCAGCCTACAATAGCCGTTGTCAGTTAAGCAGATGCGCGACAAGAGCCTCTTTGTCTGATAGGTCCCTCTCTCGAATCTCCCACTCCTACGACCCTTTGATCTGAGCCTGAGCTATGAGCCGCTCCACATCGGATTCCGAGTCCGCGTGCAACAAACCTTCCACGCGCGTTAGACGTAGCTCAAAGCCGAGAAGTTTTACCAGGCAACGCGAAGCTTCTCTGGCCTTGTCCAAATGCCTAAGGTCAGCTACGCAGTTCATAAGGAAAGGCCTAAAATCTGCATAAGTCCCTCAACTAAGGCTAATGCTAGAGAACGCTTGTTTCATAGCGTTCTCTAATTGCGTGAGGAGGTCCTGCGTAGATCTAGAGCACGGGGAGACAAATTCCTGGCCAACAGGAACCATGGCGATAGGCTAGATTAAGAGGATAGCCACTTCGTCATCAAGAAGAGGCTTCAAAGAGGACTGCGGGGCAGAAGCGAGAGTGTATTATTCCTTCTTGTTATCAGAGAGGATGACGGGTTTGAGTCGAACAGTCTCGGATCCTACGACCGGAACCCCTTCTCGAACTACAAAATAAAACATAAAGAAGTCAAAAATCTTGGCTCAAAAGGTCAGAAGTTTCTAAGTTCTGAAGACAAGCATCCTGCAAAGCGCATGCGAGCTCCACCATGCGAGTGAGCGAACAAAGCTCGCCTGACAAAGGCCAAAGATAACCTAATAACTGAGCTCACCTGACAAAAGACAAAAGATCACCTAAACGAATAGAGCTCGTCAGTCAAACAAGGGTAATCTGAGGCAGGAGCTCACCCACCAAGCAGAGCTCGCCCGACAAATGACACTCGCTTAAGCGGAGTTTGCCTGAGCAACAGAACCTTGCCGGACTCAACAAAGTTCGTCACAAAGAATGAACAAAAGTGGTTCATCTTCCAAGTCTCATGGGTTCATGAACTTGGTTCAGTCCCATAGTTTTTAAACCTACCATGGTGGGTTTTAAAGGTACGGAGAAGGTACCTGTGGCGGCTGTGGCAGCCTCAGCGACAACGAAGGAATAGGAAGCCTCCTTCTTCCCCCTTCGAAGCACATGCTCTCACTCTTGGGGCAATCTTGAACTTAGGGAGCTTGAGTTTTCTCTGAGAAAGCTTGAGCAAGAGAATTTGTGAGCATAGTGATCTTCCTACAAAAGAGATGAGCGCCATATATGCAAAATCTCAACGGTTAAGATTCGCCACCTCCAATGAGGCGAGCGGTTCGGATCGCCCACAGACAGTTTGCTTCGGCAGTTCGAATCGAACGACCATGAGAGAGGCGGGACGTCAGAATTCCACATGAACAGCCAAGATCCAGCAGTTTAGGCACGATCTCCTATCAAAGTGATGGTCGAGATCGAGAGCGTCGCTGAACCAATGGTTTAGATTAAGCGCAAGAAGACGAGGCATCCCTATCGGACCACGGTTAATGTACCCATGATGCCTCAATTGACGTACCCACATCGCCTCAGCTGGCAAGCAAACACGTGGCTTGCCCACCACCCTCTTGAGACTGCTTGATGCTTTACCTCTCCTACTAAGTAGCATGAGCTCGCTTGATGCTTGAGCTCACCCACCAAGCAGCATGAGCTCACCTGAGGCTTGAACTTGCTTGCCAAGCAGCTCGAGCGTGTCTACACCTCATTGAGCTCACCTAAAAGGCTCAACACATCCAAGACATTCAAGCTCGCTTGGACCAAGGAACAACGATCCTGTCTCAAGCTATTCAGAGTGAATGAAAGCATATGCACAAGTTATTCGAGATGCAATGAGCGGATAATAAAGGAACAATTTCATTTCATAATAGTAGATTTTGAGACAATACATTCGAACAAAGAAAATAAAGGCATCTCAAAATCTATCCTAAAGATCTTAATCCAACAAAGTGAAGGATGTGATCTTGGTCTTAACAGCAGCCACCCTCTTTGCCCGGTCAGCCCAAAGTTGCTCCTCGGCTTCCTTCTAGAGTTCGGCCTCAGCAAGAGCGTCATCAGCTATAGCAGTCGAGTCTTCTCGATGCAACGCATGGAGAGCTTCCATCACTTCTTTATAAGCACCATGAAGCCAGCTTTGAGAAGCCTCCTAACTTCATTCGTTGCCGCCTTCTGGCGCTCCAAACCAAGATGTCTTTTCTTCTGTTGAACAGGCTTGGTATGCCTGTCGACAGCTAGCTCATGGCTGGTCACTTTGGGGTGAACCTCTGGCATGTCTTCTAGTCCCCAGGCAAAAACATCGGCATTTGCATGTAGGAACTTAGTCAGGGCTCCTCGTAAGGGCTCGATTTGGCTAGACCCAATTGGTGAGATAGACGTGAACCTGATGGTAATGTTAGAATTGTCTGGTGTCCCTATTCTAAGGATTCAACCTCATCTTAGGGGCAGACTCTTTGAGGTATCCCTCCCTTTGAACCGTAGCGAGAGTGTTGGTAAGAGAGGTGTCAAAGATGGTGAGAGCTGCCTTCGGCATCGGATCCTTCCGTCGGTCCTTCCTATTGGACCGATTAGGGCGAGGGTCAACCCTTAGAGGGTCTCTTGGACACTCCTATTTTGTAGGGGGACCTCTGGTCGACTCTGGTATCGGTACCACCACCGGAGGAACTACTAAAGTCGATGGGGTAGCTGGGATAGTTGGCGCCGCTGAAGTTATGGCCGTAGAGGTCTCTATGGTCCTGGTCGATGCCTTATAAGCACAAGCATCCTCCATACCCATATTGTCACGCCCCGCTTCCCAAAATACGCGGGAACCGAAACATGAACAAGCCCACGACGTATTAGACTGAGGAGAGATAAGTGCTAGACCTCTTCTTCTTAATCTAATACGCTAAGCGTCTGGAAATAAAACAATACGAAGTCACAGGTCCCCGATCACAGATAGCAAGAATATAATGAACAACAAAATACAGAAAGATACATATCACAAATATAATATCATCCAAAAGATCA
>BQKN01000725.1:36294-51364 GCA_022839385.1 Asparagus kiusianus | reverse complement strand
TGTGTGTGTGTGTGTGTGTGTGTGTGTGTGTGTGTGTGTGTGTGTGTTTTTAAAGATTTTAAAAATTATCTGCAAAAAAAATCATCTTCAAGAACTTAAAAATTTTTTTAAAATTAAAAGTTTGTTCTTAAAGAATTAAACCTGTTTTGGCACCTAATTACTCTTAGTACCGAAGAGTCTAAGGACATGACCCCTATCATTAAAGCTCAAATTCCTAGGGTTATGATCCCTTTTGGGCATATATGGTACACGGATACGGTCAAAACAAAATTCATATATGTAACTTTTTCGATTGTAATGTGTGCAATGAAAGGGTCTAAAAGGTTTGTATTGACCAAGTGGTGGTGCACGGAAGTCATTTGCAAACAAGGGTAATTTATTTGTAGCTTTTTGTAAATAAGAAACATTTTTCAAATCAAAACAAAATTTGGCCAAATGACCAAAACGACCACAAAACTCACACTTATACACATGAGCATGTTTATGATGTGCAATATGTGCATATGCATGTGTATGAGATATAGAAACTTTATGAGATGCACATGAAATAGTATTATTAGAATGTTTATGTGCATCATAACAAAATTTAGCAAGATGGCCTTTTCAGTCGTAAATAGAGCACTTATAAATTTTGTTATATACGTGTGCATAATGAGTGGACTTATTTGCTTTAGACTTAGCATACATATTCACAAGCTTCTTATGATTGTCAATACATTTAGCTAGAGTTGAATCTAAAGAAGAAATATGATCTTTAATATTATTCAACTTATTATTTGGCATAATATTATTGACAATAGAAGTAGAACAATCATGATTAATTTTAAAAGAATTAAATTCATTCATAATTGTTTCTACTTCTAATATGACATCATTTTTCTCATGAGATAAACTAGCAATATCCATTTTTAATTTTTCATTGCTTTCTTTAAGATTTACATTTTCATTAGCAATAATACCAAACTTAGTTGCTAGAGCCTCATGATCGGATTTTAAGATAGCATGCTTGCTTTTTAAATCTACAAAATTATGATGCAATTTGTTATAGGATTTAATTAATCTATCATAAGCACATGTGAGTTCATAAATGGATAGATCATCATTGGGATCGGACTCGCATACCTCACTAGAGCTATCGCCTAGTTGTCGTGTGCACAATGAAGATGAAGCTCCAATATTACTTGAAGTAGAGTCACCGGAATCCATTGGATCTCCTCCAAGTTGCCTTGACATGCCTTTATATGTTTCCACAATAAATAGGCACTATCAAAGGAAATAAGTTTGTTAGATATAGATGGTTCAAAAGCTTTAAGCAAAAAATCTAATAATAACTTGTTCATGGTAAATATTTTCTTATCATGATTTCTCCACTTGGATTTCTTCAAAGTGGGCATAATATAAGCACTATCAATAACTTCTCATAAATCTAAATGTTTATATCTAACAAATATTTTGAATCTAAATATCCATTGAGCATAAGGAAAATTATTGAATAAAGGAGCAACATTTATATCATAGCCTAAACAAGGGGCACCATGCATATCCATAATAAATGTGCAAGCAAGAAGAATAATATCAAAATAAGATTAGCGACAATAATAAGAATAAGGAACTTTGACTCTAGGCGATTAAGCCTCTAATCAAGAGCGCCAAGCTCTGATACCAATTAAAAGTACACTAGAGGGGGGTGAATAGGGTAATTGCTAATCTTATTAGATATTAATACCAATTAAAATTAATTAATAAATATATTCTAACAAAGATGATATTCAATAAGATATATGTAAGGATATATATATAAAGGGAAAAATAAATAAGAAACAATATAAACAAATAGTGGACAGAAAGAGTAAACCAAACACAACAGTATGATCACGGAGTTCGGACCTTCCGTCCTACATCTCCGCTCCCCACTCCCGGGGAGAACTCCACTATCGACACACCCGGTTTGGAAGCCGGAACTTCTCTACACACTTGGTTTTCTAACTCACCGAAAACTCTACAAATTTCTCACAATGTACATACACAAACTACAACCTCAAGTGCTGGTCCTCATGTATCGCCTCCCTCAAGTGCTCGGCTTTACTACCTCTCTCTAGGCTTTATTATTGACGTCATTCCTCTTGGTATCGACTACGTCCTCACCACACACTCCTCTTGGTGTAAGTGTGTATTACAAGGTGAACTCTCACAATAAGGCTCAAATACAAGATTTGTTCTCTAACAATGAATGAGAACACTATGAAGCTCACTCTCACTAAATCACTCACGACAACCCAACAATATATTGTATGAATAATATTAAAAGCTCAATTGAGGTGTAAGTGATAAATGAGAACAATAAAATTCTAACTCAAATAAAACTAGCTAAGATATGAATATGAAAATCAAAAGATAAATAAGCTAGATAAAAGAGTTAGAAATCTTCTCTATAAACACAAGGAGTTGTAGATAGATGATGAGGATGAATTCCTCAGTTAAAATCAAAAGCTTCCTACTTGTGAAAACTCTCCTTTTGAAACAAACATAAAAACAATGCTTAAACCCAAACTAAACTCTTTCAAAAACTTGATTAAACAATTTTTCTTCATACTTTAAGAGTTGAATGCAGTAGGGTATTTATAGGCACTCAAGACATCAGCCAAAACCCAGAGAAAAAGACAAAATAGCTCAAAAACAAAAATCTAGAAACTACAAAAAACTAGCTGTTATGAGCTTATCAATCGATTGACGGGTTTCATCAGTCGACTGATGAGCTGACCGTTACAGGTAATCAACAGCTTATCAATCGACTGATGACCTTTATCAGTCGACTAATGGATCATTAGTCAACTGGTCAGTCGACCAAAATGAAACAGAGAGCAAATGACAATTGCAGGCACTTTCATCAGTCGACTGATCGGTCGACTGATTTCATCAGTCGACTGATAACAGGTTATCAGCCTGAATCAATTTTAAAATTGAGTTTCATAACTCTGGAAAAAATAGTAAATAAATTCCAAAAAAATGTGAAACTTTGTAAACAGTTTATAAACATTTTGACAAATATATTTGAAACAGAATTTTGCAAAAAGGTCCTCATATTTGTGAAAACTCAATGTTTATCAAAAATATGCATAATACATGTTTTTGTTTAATCTTAAAAATGAAGTTTGACATGTAAGAACACGTGGAAACCTTATAAAATGTTTTTATAAACGTTATAAAACATGAAAGTAATGTAAACAAGATTAATAAACCAATATTGCATTGTTTTCTCAAATAAACTCATTTTGTAATAAAATCAAAATTGTGTGTGTATATATATATTGAGCTTAAAATATATTCACACAATATACGCTACAAAACAACTACTATACCAAAACTTGATTGATCTTCAATATGCTTGTCTTGGTGCACTTGCGGATGAAGGTTGAACTTAGATCTTGATGAATGTATAGCTTTATACTATAATCCGCCAACCTCTATTTGATATGATCGTTGTGGCGCCACTACAACAAAATACAACATGGCCGACGAAACAAAAACATCGGGAAAAGTTTAAAAAACGTCAGGAAAAATCTTTCCTGACGTAAAATGCAGCATCGCTAACACGTCGCCAAAAGTGCGTCAAGGAAAGTATTTGGCGACGCAAATACACTGTGTCGCCAAAAGTACACTTTTGGCGACGCGTCATGCCTCGGGAAAAGTGTATCTTTTAGCGACGCATAATATTTTGTGTCGGCAAAAGTGTACTTTTGGCGACGCATGCAGCATCGGTAAAAGTTATGCGTCAGCAAAAGTATAGCTTTTAGCGACGCTATCTTGCGTCGCCAAAAGTATAGCTTTTAGCGACGCTTCACTCTGTGTCGCTAAAAGCTATACTTTTGGCAATGCAAAGATAGCGTCGCTAAAAGCTATACTTTTGCCGACACAAGATAGCGTCAGCAAAGTGCATCTTTTAGCGACGTAGAGTGAAGCGTCGTTAAAATCTATACTTTTGGAGATGCAAGATAGCGTCGGCAAAAGTATAATTTTTGACAACGGTAAAAAGTATAATTTTGTCGACACTAATTTGCATCGCCAAAAATAATATCTTTTCTGTCAACTACTAACCTACACTAAACCTAAACATCCACAATAAATTTACTCTCATTCACATCAACAAAGAAACCAAACATCAAATTATACTCCAAACAAATTGCATATTATGATAAACAAAGAATTTGCTCCCATTGTAAAATAATTACATTCATTTCCAATTCCAAGTCAACACTCAAAGGCCTGTTTAAATATTCCAGATTGCCATATTCAGTGTTTTCCATTTCAGAGAATGACACATTATAAGATTTACAGGAAACTAAACTAAGTTGAAAAAAAGAAAACTTGAAGTGAAAGAACGACATGATTAGTGAACCTCTTCACAAATGAAGGTATATTCTCTGGTAGAGTTTTTACGACTCTGTCTAACTCCTGCATTTGTTGCTTTGTAGTCACTCTATCAGGGCCACAATACATATCCATAAGCTCTTTCATGTGTGGTAGCCTTTCCATCAGTTCTTTGATTATTTCCGGTTAGAGATGTTAGAGATATCAGTTCTTTGATTAAACAGTCTTCTATACAGTTTAAAACAGAAGCAAGATTTTCAAGCAAATATCGGCTTGTATTAGTCATTGTTAGCCAATATCGGCGTATATTAGTTTTGAGTTGATAGTCTGTACAGAAATTAATTTTATCATAATAGTTCTATCAATTGATTTCTTTTTTTTACTCCCTGCAACATAGCTGATCTGCAGAAAAGATAGGATGCTCTGTAAGTGAAGAAAATACTAGTGAACCCTGATGTGTCAACAAAACAAAAAGCAACTTTAAGATGCATACTAACAAGCTGATCTGCAGAAAAGAAGACTGACAGAGTTGATTCCTGATGAATCGACCAACAGAGCAAGGTTAAGCCTCACCATCTACATCCTCTCCACTTGAAGTGCTTGAATGGGAAGATCTTTGCAGTAATTACACCGATATCAACAAAAAATAACAGGGTCAAGTTTAATAAGAGATTACATGCTACAACAAGAAGAAAAATTAATGAATTGGAAACACATAATATAGAAAGGTCAAGGTCAACAGTTAATGGTACAAAAGAATTTAATGTTTATGTCGGCTTTACATTATATTGTCCATTCTTTTTCTAATTTGTTTTGCCTCCTATTGACATCCATGCTCAACAGTAAATGGTATTTGTGTCGTTTCTTGATAATTATTTCTAGTGCTACTCGGATTTATTTTTTATTTTATTTTGAAGAAAATGTGTTGAAACAGAAAACTCATCAATTTGAGTTTTAACCACTACCAGATCCTGTTTAATGTATAGCCTTTTATAGCATTACAAGAAATAAAATGATAGAAAAAGATAACCAAGCATCCTCTTTAACTTGCCTTTTATAGCGCACGCCTTTCATTATCCTCTTTATCTTGCCATCCTGGTTCGCATCAGCATCCTCAAATGTCTGTTCACGATGAGCACAAGGTTAGAACAAAAATTTACATGAAAAAATTTCCAATCAAAGCAATTCAAGATAAGTTTACTAGTAGTGCATTCAAAAACATTATCTACCTTATCTAAAATTAGCTCAATTGTGGCATCAAATACTCTTAAGTTCAGATTCAGATAGAAGCGCAATTAGCATCAGTTTGACCTGTATAAAAGAATGGCAGGTGTGAGAATATGTAAAAAAAATTCCCACATCTTACACATTTTTTAAGGCTACACTTAGTCGTCGAATTGTACTAATTATCCCTTAACATTGCAATGTTTTAACATTAAAATGGCCAGAATACCTCCTCTTAACATTTACATACTAATTATCCCTGTATCATTGCTTAAAAAGATTATAAATATGCAATGAAAAATTCATCAAGGACCCAAAATATGGGACCAATAGGGGGGACAAGTGAGGTGTCCCCCTCCTATTGGATAATGAGTTAGCCATCATTAATGATGACCAACTCATTATCCAATAGGAGGGGGACACCTTACTTGTCCCTCTTATTGGTCCCATATTTTGGGTCCCTGTAGCAAAGCTCATATATAATACACATACATACATACACAACATATAGACATACATATATGCACAACATATAATCTTATGTACAGACAGCGATCTTGGATAACCTTACCTTCACCAGCAGCGAGCTTGGATGTTTGAGATGCGAGGATGCAGCGATCAAAGAACTGCTAGAGGGAATTTTCATGACACCAACCAAGTAGTTAATTATTTTATTTCAACTGTTACATAAAAAAGGGAAAACATTCAGTTCTTATTTTTTGTAAAACTCAGAAAATCGGGATGCAAAATCATAGCCAAAGCTAATTTTTGGAACTAAAACAACAAGAAACAAAAAACACTAAGCAAATACAGGTAATAACATCCATGAAGCACAGTAAGTCCTTGCGACTTAAAGCACTTGTAGCAAGTTTTGAAAACATAGAGCTTGTTGTTTAAATCGAAATTAACAATGTCAAAAATCTTGTTATCAACAGGTTTGGATAGTCAACTAAGGATTAAAGAGCCATGGACCCAATGGTACTTGCCTAGATGCAGATGGATGAGAACAAAACTGACAAATATAACACACATGTAACAAAGTCGAAGGAAGAGATGTTACGAACTTCAATGAATACCATGGAAATACTGTGCCCATTTGAGATCAAGGATCTTAGTTCATGCTCCAGTCTAGACTCTGATGGAGTTTCAGCAACAGATTTCTCCTTTCCTTCTAGTATAGCTGTAATTTCTCCCTTTGGATGTCGACTAGAGAATATTCTATTTGCTTCCCCCAAGGTGTCATGCCAAAACTGTTTCCAAGATGATATACATATCATTACCAATCTAGAAATTAAAAAAACCATACAGAATTACAGATACACGTCGTGATACTAATTGCACATAATCACATTATAAATCCATGTTAATAAACATAATGAATCAGTAAGCATGACCTTGCAAATCCATAAAAGATCTATCTAATAAAAGATATGCAATTAGACCACAAGGTAGATGGCAGTTGTCTAGTTTCCTCCTCTATACAATCAAAGTATTTATAATTGAATGTTGTAACTGAAGTTCAAAGCTTGAACAACATTAAACAAATAAATCATGTTAATTATGCGTCCATTAAGGACCCCGGTGATGACTTCCAAACATTAAGGCCAATACAACAGGCGCCTCTACTAAAGTTTTACCTTTTAGATGCTAAACCATGTAGAATTAATCTCAACAAAGTAAAGGAAAAGAATAAGCTTGAATTCAACATTGCTACAAATTCGTTTCCAGTATGTTTATGTTTACTCTTCTTTTATCTAAACATACACATTTAAAATTTTTAACAAAAAAAAGTTTACAATCTTTATGTTAGATCACACCCATCCTCAATATGTAAATTTAAAATAGCATAAAGATTGAAGCTTTACCTGTTTTCTTGAGCTCAAACACATCAAGGAGCCCTAAAATCTACATTCAGACAACATATCAAGAAATTTCAAATTAGTACACAATTCCTCTAGTAGATCAGGTTGATTATTCCATCTACTTTAGGAGTAAGAAACTGTCTTACAAAATTCATATTTAAACATTTTACCAAAACCAATTTACATTTTTGCTATTAGACTACTCCTAACCTCAAAACCAAAATTTTAATAACATACAAGATCAAATCCGTATGCACCTTATCGCATTCAAACACAACAAGCAGTTGTATTCTCTACATTCAGACTGCAAATCATTAACTTTCCTAAAAATAATGTGAGTGTGGGTGTGTTTTTTTTTTTTTTTTGGGGGGGGGGTCGTGGTAAAGAAGTCTTTAGTAATAAAATTTCCTCCACTAAGATAAGTTTCAGTTATCGTTTTAACTCCCAAGGTTACATTAAAAATATCCATTTTGACAGAACAAATTTACAATCTTGCTATCAGATCATTCCCATCCTCAAAACCTAACTCACAATAACATGCAAAAAACCCGAATCAATATCCATTTTCTCGCCCTCAAACACACACAAAGAACCCCTAAACTCTACATCCAGTCCAGAAATCATGATCTTTCCCACGATCACTTAAAATCCCCTAAACCCTGCATTCACAAAAACTAAATTTGCTTTAACAGGAAAAATCAAATCTGTATCCATTTCCTTGCCCTCAAAAGCAACAAGCCGCTTAAAACTCCTAAACCCTAAACTTCCATTTTGCTAATACACATTCTATTAAAAATAATAATTTCAGCACAAGAAATTTACATTTTACTATTAGATTATTCATTAGCCCTAAACTCCACATTCAGAGAGCAAATCACGAACTTTCTTGAAATTACTTTGAAACCCCAAAAAAAAGCCCTAGACTTACCTCGCCCTTAAACCGGAGGAACGGAGGTCGATGCGGCCGCAGAAATCGATGGAGGAATCGGCCGCCGGCGATGGAGGAGGAGGACTGTCTGAGAGAGGAGGACTGTTTGGGGGCGATTTTCTGATAAGAGAGAGAACGACGGTGGGGGTTTTGGCTCTTCGTGAAAATAAAAGAGGGGGATTTTCCCTCTCTTGTACGAGTGGGGAAAATTTCGGGGGCTGGGGGTTTGGCGACGCGGATAAATAAAGAAGCGTCGTAAAAAATATAACTTTTAGCAACGCCAATGAGATACGTTGAGAAAAGTATACTTTTAGCGATGTTAGCCTAATACGTCGCGATAAATGCATACTATTAGCGATGTTAATACTAAAACGTTACTAAAAAACTATACTTTTGCTGACGAAAATGAAAAAACATCGGGAAATCCATAACTTTTACCGACGCTAAGTTAAAACGTCGCTAATAATATATACTTTTAGCGACGCTAATTATAAACGTCGGGAAAAATATATTTTTTGCTGACGCTAACTAATAGCGTCGGGAAAAACATAATTTTTGGCGACGTATTTAACCATGCGTCGGGAATAAGTGTCGGGAAAAGTACAATTTGTTGTAGTGCGCAATCCATCCAACCTCCAACTTTGATATTTGTGTAGATTACCTAACAAAACAAATGCAAACACTCGACACACATTGTTAGAAATTGTTTGTGATCATCAAAACAAGATTAGAAGATGTAGGCTCATAACATGAGAGCTAACACATTCCACCAGAGCTGAGCACTCTCTGAGAGAGTGATGGGGAGGCATCGACAAATAACTACTTTCAAAACTCTGATCATGCTCATCACATCATATTAGTTTTGAACATGCTCAGAGCGATTCCCCTCGCCTTTGTACTTCTCCACGTGAGGCATATTGAACTTCTCACATGGAGCATGCATGATGTTGTCTGAGAGAGGGGTATTCCCCCCTATAGCGTCTGTGACCGACTTGTACACTCGGTCATATCCGGAGGCTCCTACGGCGGCTAAAGGAGTCGGAGAGGCATAACGAAGGGGAGCCTTGGATACTGCTCCCTTAACGCGCCCCTCATGATGGCTTGGTTTGGGACTCTCGCTAGAGGCCTCCTGATGATGATGACACTATGGGCGAGACTCATCAGTATGAGCCAGTCGATGAGGTAGGGTAAATGTGTGCCCAATGTGATCCCCCATCTGCTTGGCAGCAGCATGAGGTGCCCAAGGCTAGGCTACTCGCTGGGCCCTAGTAGGAGCATCAGTCTTCGATCGTTGGTCTTCAGAAGGTGGGGAAGTGAAATGGCTTATCATGGCGGTGGAAGCCGGCGGAGGAGTTTGTCCGTAAAGACGGTAAATTTTTCTTTGAAAGACTGGAAGAGCTTGTGAGTTGTTTCCTCAAGTTGAGCTTGGGTAACATAGCTCTAGCACTGTTCTACAGGATAAGACCAATCAGGAACCTGGCATTTTTTTTCTCAAAAAAGAAAAAAAGCCCCACGGTGGGTGCCAAACTGTTGATGGTATATATGATCACACAATTAGTTAAATTCAGGATAGGATTGGTTTGTTCAGTATTAAAGAGTGGTCGCTTTCTTCTTTGACTTTATATTTAGTTCTTGAGTTGGGTATCTGAAGAATCTACATAAGTAGAGATTCGTAAGAGGATAGGGTTTTGTTCCCCCGTTATACCTCCAACGATCAAGTTAGATGATGAACTTGAGTCGGAAAATAAGAACTGTGTGTTCATGTTACTGTGTAGTATTTGTGTTAATAGATCAAATTTGTGAACCTTTTTTATGTTAGAATAGTACTTGCATTTATACTAAGGTGGCAATGGTAAATCGGTCACTCTGGCCGAGAGCAGAAAGATGATAGTGAAGTATAGGTTGGCAGCCACGTTGGCACTTGCTTTGCAGGTATCGACTATCGAGTGAAGGGAAGGTTGTTTCGGCATTAAATGGGAAGAGACTGGCGACATGGTAGGGCCCACGTGATCTGATGATTCATGAAGACTATCTGGACTAGAGTCATGATGGCACCTGCCAAGCATTAAATGTGATGTTGACATGTTGTCATAAAGGGAGAGGCTCAAGACAAAAACAGTCCTTTAGCTTCCCCCAGAAGTAACGCCTTTCGAGTCGACTTTGCAAAGCGTCTAACAAGTAGTCGAGTGGGCTCATGGCGAGTTGTCTTCAATAGAAGGGAGGTGACAGACACTGCCTTTTGTGTCAACATACACCGCCTTTCGTGTAGACGTTGAGGAGTGTCGTCTTGTCAGGTTGGCTGAGTTGTCGGCCCCGATTGGTTCTGGCCGCCAAGTTGATTAGGGCATAGCGTGTAGAAATACACTTGTCAACCACTTGGTATTGAGTTGTATTTCGGTGAAAATGGGAACACCATAACATTCATCAAAAACTAAAAGAGATGTTGTCATTTTCTATTATTGAGGTAAATGATCCTAGAGGACAGGTCAAGGAGGGGAAGAGGTATTTCAAGAGCTACGAGTTGTTTCCAGAGATCGAAGCTGTAAGTGTAGAACTCGCGGATCATGTTGATGGAAGTGCATCTCTGACATCATCATGTTGGCGATATAGGGTTCTATTGATCAGTGGTTGAGATGCAGAGCATAGTGACAACCATAGGCAGTCGTGGGCCACTAAAGTCAATAAGGATGCGACTATCGGTCAGTAGTGCATGATTTGTGATGAGTGATGCTCGACGATGGTTGATAGTACGGGATCAGCAGTTGATGATGGGGGTGGCGGCACTGCGTGGTCAGTCTTTGGTGCAAATCGTGGTTGAGCAAGAGTTGGGCACTGGGCATTGGGACGTGTGGTGTGGTCAGTCGCTGGTGCGCCATGGGCGAGTGGTTGCGGTCGATGCTGGTACACTATGGTCGATATGTCATCGTTGGTACACTGTCGTGCGGGTCTGGCTTGTGTGGTAGAGCGATGGTTGTGCCGCGGTGCAGATTTAGTCGAGTGGTGTGGTGCAACGGTGCAGACTAGATGAACGGTGCGGCATCGATCGTGGTGGCACTGGCTCGAGCAGGTGATGACCAGCGGTGAACGAATGTCGGGTGGAGGTAGTGATCACAAATTTGTTATGTGTTGCACGTGGGGAGGTTGTATGGCTGATATTTGAGGGGAGTAGTTGATTGGGCGGCTCTGATACCATGTTAGATGCAGCAAATTAGGAGAAAAGATATCTATCTTTATTGATATTACTATTTATATATACAATGTGAATAGAATTGTTCTACTACTCCGCCCAATGTCGGACTAAACAAGAACTGTATATACAATATTTAACAGTCATAAGAAGTGTTTGAAATCGTTTCTTAAAATTAATTTATTTCATTACAACTCATAAAGGTCAGTTGATAAACACAAACTTCCAAACACCTACTTTTTATCACGGGTAATGTGATTAAAGCTTTAGGGTGCTAAAGTGTTAAAGAAATATATTCAAGCATCATAATTAAACTAGTGTTATACCAGCGCCATGTTGCAGAAATATTTAAAAATTTTGTCTGTTTTTATATTTTCAAAGTTGAATAGACTTTATTTTATTTACTCTAAATACTAAAGCAATATGTGCAAAATTAAAGATACTAAAAAAAGAAAAATAATTAAAACATAGTTGGACATATCTAAAACTCCCACAAAGTTATATCTCCAATTGTCCCTATAACTATGAAAAATATTACAAAATTTTCTAATCAAACAAATCTTTATGTATTTAAATATTGTGAAAATATTCCATAAATATAAAAAATTAACCAAATGCTCAATTGTATTTGAATCATTTGGCTATATTACAACGTAGTCAATCATTAGTCATACGGAGGAATAACATAAAATTCATGTTAAGTTTTTCATGCTAGCAATGATGATACAATAAATAACTCGTTAAAGTAAGAAACTAACAAGTTAAAAAAAAACAAAGGAAGTAATAGGAGATATTAACCTTCTCGTTAAACCTATCTAATATCTACATGAACAATCCTCTACCTAGTGAAGATGATCAATTGAAAGGAGATTAGAATAGTAAATTTATATGCAAAGACCAAATTTTCTCACATTTTGGAAGAGCATTAAATCGATGATCTTAATCTATTGCAATTGAAATTTAGATTTTGAAGGCATTAAATTTTGGGCTTTTCCATTAATAGAATGTAGAGGGGACAGAGATATAAATGGTCATTATTCAAATCTTAGTTCATAAAAATCAGTTACTTTCTAAGAGTAACAATAGAATTTGAAAAGGATTTCAGTTCAACAGCTAACAATAGAATCTTGCTAATAATATAGTATATTACTATATTGTATGCTATAACATTAGATATTGATAGGAGAGAATGTTAAAGGTCAAATTTCTAAAAGCATGCTACATGTCTTCTAAGAGATTTGTTTTAGTATGTAGATAGATAGATAGATATAGATATAAATAGATGTAGCATTGAAGGCTATATATTTGAAAAAAATTAAAATTTTAACTAAATTGGTAATTGTCATTCTTCTTCTTAAAACGTATCCGATCAAGATTGATGCATAAATAGAGTACGCTATGGAGTAATACCTTTAAAAAGCAAGAATGTGTGTATATTAGCATTTGAGACATAATAATAGTAGTTGTAGTTGTTATTTGAATCTAAATGGGTTCGTGTGGAGGCAAAGAGCTTCTTTGATCATATCACAACTAAATGGATAATTTATGTTTTACTGTTCATTTTGGGAAAAGATATTTTCGTTAATTGTGAAATTATGAAAGATAAAAGAAGGTACTATTTATAAATGGGATGGAGGTTAAGGATGCAGATCCTTCATGATACAATAACATAATTACATGTAAAAGTCTTTAGCATTAATTGTTTTTTTATGAAAAAATGGAAAGCCAAATGGCCAAAAACTCTAGGAAGTTGTCAAGTGACAATTAAGGGTGTTACTTTAGTATATAGTATAGATAGGATTGGAGAAGATAAATACTTGGAAGCATCAAAGGTGGGCAAACCTTGGGTACCAAAGTAAAAATAAGCCACTAGATGAACCAAAAGAGTTTTTGTATTAGTCCCTTAATCTTTCATATTTTTGAGAACGTGCGCACATATATATGCATGTATGTGTGAATATGTGTGTGAATGTATATTTTTAAAGGTTTTTCCGTAACAATTGATTGTGATTATTGAGCAATTAGTATAAATTAGTGTTAATTAAGATGGGAGGAAAACTGCGGTTTTCAGTTGGAGTTTTGTTTTTATCGGATCATGTCTGAGTAGATTTGTTGTTGAGATGGATCTAGTTGACAGTATCCTCACTTGAATCATTGAGAGGTTTTTATGAGCGTGCGATAGAAAGTTTTGGGATTCCTGAATATAGAGGTATTAAGATTGGGGTCGTTGACTCGTTGTGCATCGGAAATCGAATAGGAACGGTTGCAAGACATTCGATGAGATTGACATTTCCTTCAAATTGAAGGCTGGAGGGTTTTCCTTATCTTTGTTTTGATTGATATCAATACAAATTGTCATCAGGCCTAATAAACTGATCTCCTGAAGGAAAAATTCTCATTAAGGGGGGGTTAGTCACCTAGAACTTTAAATTAAAACTGGGATATTCTGTGGGATAAAATTTTAAGGTGTTAGTCACAAAGAACTAAACCTAAGAACAAAATTTTAAGGTGTTAGTTACATAGAACTAAAACTAGAATAAAATTTTATAGTGTTAGTCAAGTAGAACTTTAACAAAACTAAAATTAGGATAATGGTACAAAATTATCCCACTTTTTTTATTTTTCTATATAAAAATGAGAGTTCTAGTCTCTCAAATTATTCCAAGTTTTTGCTTGGAACTAGGTGGCAAAAAACTAGAACTCATATTTATTTTGTTATTTTTTATTTTTTTTTCTTTACTTATTTTCTATTATGGTTATCACCGTCATTAGACCATCATCATAATAATAAGGGAAAATTGTGTCAAGGCCCCAAAAAAATAAAGTGATTGTGACCAGACCCCCCCAATTATTTTTGGTGTGACAAAGCCCCCAACCCATAAAGTACTTGTGTTTCAGCCCTTCTTTTCTTTTCCAAGACAACACAGTGAGCTATTATTTAGAAATACCCTAAAATACCCTCAACTTCTTCCCCATCAAAACTTGTCTGCCCTCTTCCTCTCCCTCTCCTCTCTTCTCACCCTCAAACTTCCTCAAACCTCCGTCAAATTGGGCGGAGGTGGCGATGAGAAGAAGCTGCCACCTCAACCTCTCAAACAACCTCTTCAACCCCCCCCCCCCCTCCCCTCTTCAATCTCCACCCTCAAGCACCTTACTGTCCTCGATCTCTACAACAATAACCTCAGCGGAGCTCTGCCGCCGGAGATCGCTAACCTCACCGCCCTCCGGCACCTTCATCTCAGCGGCAACTTCTTCTCCGGCGAGATCCCCAAAGTGTACGACCACATGAAATCTTTAGAATACTTCGTCGTTTTCGGTAATGAGCTTGGGGGTTTGATCCCGAAGGAGATTGGAGATTTGAGCAGTTTAAAGGAGCTTTAATTAGGGTATTTCAACGGTTATAGCGGCGGGATCCCTGCTGATATTGGAAACTTGTTGAATCTTGTTCGATTCGATGCGGCGCACTGTGGCTTGACTGGTGAGATTCCGTTGGAGATTGGG
>BQKN01000725.1:13709-31294 GCA_022839385.1 Asparagus kiusianus | reverse complement strand
AATACTAGAAATACAATAAGAACAATAAAGGTCAAGCTTGATGCATTGTTTGTCATCCATATCAACTGTTTACACAACGAAATTAATATACACAATACAGACATGCACACAAGTTTTGGTTCAATCAATCAATATTTAGAACAACTTTCTATCATCCTTATCTGATGTCGCTGCTAGATGCTTCTGTTTCCATCATTCTACAACTGTGTAGGAATGATAATCCTCTAGCAACATCAACAACAATATTCACTCGCGTATTCCAACTTATTAGTTGCGCCCCTCCTACAAAAGATGAAAATGATTGTAAAAAATCTAACTAAAACGGTACATATTATGAAAATATGTTATTGTGAACATACCTGATGCAGAAACAAGTAAATTAGAAAAGCATATCATTTTCCAATCCAAGCGACTTATGTGCAGATTCCATGACCTAATCAAGAACATAAGCATAATCCCTATTTGAAATGGAAATAAGGGGGTAAGATCAAATACAAACCCACAAACAATACAAAAGAATTTTGAATAATCCAATCAAAACAAATAAGAGGAAAGAAACCCATCTGACCAAAAGAATAATCAAGTTGACCCAAGTCCTAAACAGTCCAATCCAAGCAAAACCCACCAACCGTTCGCCAAAATGCCCAACACAAATTCACAAACTTCAAACCCTAAACAAAAGGGGGAACAATCAAAACAATAACAAGGAACCCATTTGACCCCCAAGACAGGACAAAACTAACCCAGTTCACTCAATTGCCTAATTCAACCAAAAACCAATAGAAATTTCAAACCCTAAACAAATGGGGGGCATAGCAATTTAAATCTCGGTGTAGGCATCAATCGCAGCGCCCAATCGCTCCTTCTTAAAATACGTGTTGCCGTCGACCTTCAGGAGCTCTGCTTGCTTGGCGACGCTCGCCGGTGCGGTGACGCTCGCCGGCACCGGCGCCATCGCCGCGATGTTCGCGAGTGTGGCGGTGGAGAGGCTTTGGCTACTTGGTCTTCGAGAAGATGTCTGAGCTTTAATGGACTGAAAACTAGGGTTTTGAAGTTGGCTTTACTGCCTGAGCTTTAATGGACCTTCAGAAGCTTTAATGGCTGAGCTTTGAGCCTGAGAAGAGAGAAAAGAGAAGAGAGAGAGAGAGAGAGGATGGCAGTTTTGGGATTCTGAAAAAAAATCCTCTTTGTGCTGTCTTGGAACTTTAAATAGGGGTTGAAAATAATTACTTTATGTAATGAGGGCTTTGACACACAAAAAAAAATGCAGGGGGCCTAGTCACATTCACTTTATTTTTTAGGGGCCTTGACACAATTTTCCCTAATAATAATTGTCAATATCTTATAGTCTAACCAAAATTTATTTAAATAGTAAAGAACATTCTTGTAAGCAATTATCAATCAATAATAATAAGTTTAAAATACATAAATAGTATTTATATCTTCAAAATGCATAAATATATACTTCATGATTATAAAAATTTATCCCACGTTATTTTATCAAAATATCCCGCTTCACAAAATTATTCCTAGTTATCCCACTAAAATATCCCACTAGCGAAACATTATTCCACTTTAACAATTATCCCATTTTGCATGAAAATATCCCAATTGACTAACACCCCCTAAGGGGGGTTAGTCATCTAGAACTTTTTAAGTTATACTGGGATAATAGGTAAAGTGAGATAATTTTTTAATGCTGGGATAATTTAGTGGAACAATAGATAATTTTTGAAGTAGAATAATTTGGTAGGATACTTTGGTGGGATAATGGAGGATAATATTATGATGTATAATTTGATAGGATAATTTGGTGGGGGTAATGGTGGATATATATTACTATTATTAATAATTGTATATTAAAAATAATATAAGATTGATTAGTAATTGATTAGTCTAGTAATAACTATAAATATAAAGCAATAAAGCATCACTATTCATCTTAAATAATAAAATATTTTACAACTAAATAAAAATCTAAATCGCTAGAGTGACTCGACTTCCATCATCCCACATGGCCTCTGCCATAGAATTTCTCCAAGCTTCTGCCGCTACTCATTGAGTCTGTTGAGTATATAACTAGTCTTCTTCATCGGAGTCATCATATGCATCAGCAATGTTTCGTGGAGCTTCTAGTGGAAGATCAGAATGTCGAAGTCATCATTTGTATTCTTCAATCTTAAAAAGTTATGCAGTCCTATGCATGCAACAAACATCTTTATTTGTGTGACATATGGAAAACTTAGAGGTTGGCTCTTGAAAATAGTGAATCTAGACTTAAAAACTCCAAAGATGCACTCAACACAATTTCTAAGAGACGCATGCCGATGATTGAAAACTTCTTTTGAATTTGGTGGTTGTTGTCGATTATTAGTAGGGTCGAACTCTTAAAGATTGTACCTTTAATCTTGGTATGGAGCAAGAAATTTTAGCCTATTTGGATAGCCGCAATCAACTGGATAAGATTTATCTACAAAAAAGAATAAAAATATGAATAAGAAAAAATATTATAAAACTAAAAAATATTCTGTAATTGATAGAATACTATGCAAAATATAAAGATATATAACCTAAAAGGGGATAGAAAAATTAAAAAGTAAATTTACATTTAAATCTATCATATGCTTTGTCAGTTGCACTTAATCTCCACAACTCATTTATTAGCACTTAGCCCCTACGGAGAGGAGTAGGTATATACAACTCAGATATGGCTCAGATATGATATTTATCATATCAGTATCAGCTTACCAATCACGGATATGGATACAAAATATGGATATATCTCAGTAAGAAAAATTCACATACATGTATTTCCTTAGACACTGGTATTTTTGTGCATCCCGAGGGAGGAGTGTTAATTGCAATTTATTTTTCTAAGTGAAATTAGATAAGTGAATCATCATGTTGCGTGCAGCGGAAATTTCGGCAGCACTTCGACGGCATAACAAGAGAGTCAGGTTACAATAGGAATTCTTGTTTCACCAAGGAAACAAGAACCTTAAGCAAAATATCTCAACAAAGTAGGATATCAACTCTTCCTCTCATCGGTTCTAGGACTGAACTATCGAGGGAACCAAAATAAGCTATTACAAATCACACAAATAGCGAGACAACCAATTTTACATGGTTCAGCAAATTGCCTACGTTCACGGGGAGAGGATGGGGAGATTCCACTAAATCAAGGAGAGTACAAAGGGTTACAATCTCGTAAAACTCACAAACTAACGCTCAACCAAAACTCTCAACTTGTTCACAATATCTCCCTCTCACAATGCTCAAAAGTCTCTCTAATCTTTGATTACAACTCTCCTCTCTTTTGATGAATGATTCTAATCTCCGTATATATAGAAATACTAAAACCAAAACAGACTAGGAATCCTAAAACCACAAACAAAATAAATTAGGAATCCTAATAACCTCATGTTACCAAAATAGATTAGGAATCCTAATAACCTCATATTACCAAAATAGATTAGGAATCCTAATAGATTAGGAATACTGCTATCCAACAATTCTCCACCTCGGTGAAGTATTCCCAAAACTGAGCCGGCATCAACATGAGCACCAATGTGTCGTCTCACCAATTTTGGCTACACCAATGTGGTTGCCTACGTAACCCCTCTCCCAAAGGATCAAGCTGCTCGTAGTTCATCCAAATGGCCGCCTATGGTCTCAACAATCACGAATGTGCAACAAGTTTAGACAATGATCAAACTTGTTGCTCGGAACCACTTTAGTGAGCATATCCGCCGGATTATACTTCGTGTGGATTTTCACAATCTCCACATCGCCATCTTCAAGAACATCCCTAACGAAGTGATAACGAATGTTAATGTGCTTCGTCCTCGCATGAAAAACCTGATTCTTCGCCAAATAGATAGCACTCATGCCATCATAATGAATAGTGACGGACTGCTGCGATATACCAAGTTTCTCCAAAAGTCCTCGAAGCCAAATAGCCTCCTTCACAGCCTCCGTAACTACCATATACTCTACCTCCATCGTAGACAAAGTCACCGTAGATTGTAAGGTGCATCTCCAACACACCGGCCCACGGGTCAAAGTGAATATATATCCCGTAGTAGACCGGCGCTTATCTAAATTCCCGGCATAATCCGAATCAACATAGCCAATACATAACTACCCACTTGTAGTGTCTCGTTCATAAACTAAACCAACATTGAAAGTACCTCGAATGTACCTCAAAATCCATCTCACGACGTCCCAATGACCCACTCCTAGATCATGCATGTATCTCAAAACCATGCTCACTACCTGTGACAAATCCGGCCTCGTACATATCATCGCATACATCAAGCTCCCAACCACGCTCACCTATGGAGTTTTTGACATCAACTCTTGATCTTTAACTGTCTTCGGTGAAAGATAAGCTAAAAGCTTCAAATGGGCTCCAATTGGTACACTAACTGGCTTTGTATCCATGCTAACATGAAATCACTATAGTACATTCTTCAAATAAGCCACCTGTGTCAAACAAATTTTGCCCTTCTTCTTGTCTCTGCCGATCTTCATCCCTAAAATACGCTTTACCTCACTCAAATCCTTCATCTCAAACTTCTTTGAAAGCTGTGCCTTCAACTCATCTATAACAGATCTAGAAATAGAGGCAACGAATATGTCATCGACATAAAGCAACAAATAGATGTACGCACCTCCTTTTAACTTGTAAAAATACACGCAAGGATCAAACTGGCTCTGAGTGTACGAATGTCTAAGCATAAAACCATCAAATCGTCTATGTCACTGTCGAGGAGACTGCTTCAAATCGTATAACGATTTCTTTAATCTGCAAACCAACTTATCTTTCCCTGCAACTCGGAATCCTAATGACTGAGTTATATATATTTCTTCATCAAGATCAACATGAAGAAATGTTATTTTCACATCCAACTGATCTAACTCTAATCCATACTTTGCCACCAAAGCCACAAAATCCGAATCGAAGAGTGCTTCACCACCGGAGAGAAATCCTCATTATAGTTAATACATTCCTCCTGTGCATAGCCCTTCGCAACCATCCTAGATTTGAACCTCAATGGAGTGCCCTCAATGCCCTCCTTCTTCGTGTATACTCACTTGCAACCAATTTCCTTCTGCTCCTTTGGAAGCTCAACAAGCTCCCACATATCATTCTTGTAAAGAGACTCCATCTCCTCCTGCATAGCTACCTGCCACGAATCAGCCTCCGAACTCTACTCGGCCTCTCTGAATATAATAGGTACCATCTCATTAATACTCTCCACCGGAAGTGCATAGGCAACTGTGTCGACATACCGTGTTGGTATCTGTATGTCTCTCCTCTGTCTCCGAACAACCTGAGCCGTCAGTTCCTGATCCTACACATCAGTACCCGTATCCTCTGTATCACCGTCATTCTCACCTAGTGTCACCTCAGTCGGCATTCTAATGGATATTATACCATCTGGATAATATGGAGTTACATCAATCTCCACCACCTGCGATATCTCCTCCGTCGGGTCTTTTTCCACCTGATGAGAGCTAGGAAGCATCAAGATAGAAGCCTCATCAAATGTGACGTCTCTACTCAGCACAATCTTCCTATCAACTGGATCCCAAAGCTTGTATCTCTTGACACCACGCTTGAATCCTACAAATATGGTATTCCTAGCTCGAGGTTCTAATTTATCTGTTCTCGTATGATAAAATGCAGGGCACCCAAATACCTTGAGCTGGTCATAATCGTGTGCTGGCTCTCCCGACCACTTCTCTATAGGGGTTTTTCCCTTAATCGTAGATAAATGCAGCATGTTAATGAGGTGGCTCGTATATGTAAGTGCCTCAGCCCAAAAGATTTTCTCCAAACCACTCTGCGATAATAAACATCGGACCTTCTCCAGCAAAGACCGATTTAGCCTCTCTGTCATCTCATTCTGCTGTGGTGTATGACTAACTGTGAAGTGCCTCTCTATGCCCTCGTCTCGACATAGCTGCAGAAAGGCGTCTGATGTGTACTCACCGCCGTTGTCAGATCGCAACATCTTGATCTTTCTCCCAGTCTGTAGTTCCAAACTCTTCTTCCACTCCATGAATATATCTAGGACTTTACTCTTCTTTGTCATGGTGTACACTCAACATCGCATAGAATAGTCATCAACGAATGTGACGAACCATTGTCGACCACCAAGTGATGCAGTCTTAGTGGGACCCCAAACGTCTGTGTGCACATAGTCTAGAATGCCCCTCGTCTGATGAATGACTTTCCCGAACGTCACCTTCATCTTTTTGCCAAGAACAAAGTGCTCACAGAACTCCACTTTACCAATCTTGGCTCCCTTCAATAGCCCCTGCTTTCACAAAGCCTGCAGTGACTTCTCTTCTGTGTGCCCCAACCTATAATGCCCAAGCCTGCTCATGTCCACCTCTGAAAAAGCTGATGCAACCTAACCAATCTCGGTACTTCCCTTTAGATAATACAAGTTTCAACTGCAGACTCCCTTCATCACCATCAAAGATCCCTTAGTAACCTTTGCTACAGCGTCTTCAAAGGTCACCTTGAATCCTTTTGCCTCCAAAGCTCCAACTGAGATAAGATTCTTCTTCAGCTGAGGAACAAATCTCACCCCCTTTAATTCATGAAGTACTCTATCGTGCATCTGAATCCATATGATGTAGGCGTCAAAAATTGCCTATATGTCTCCGAATACAGCTCGAGACAAAGAGAAGGCGATGAACGTCATTATCCAAGTCGAAGAGGATTATCCGACATTGATAAGCGCATGAAGCGAATCAGCGAACCGTTGATGACACAACAACGAGCCACTACAACGGCAAATGCCAAGTGGCCCGCGCGCACGTCAGTCAACAAGCACACGACGATCAGCTCGAAGCATCTAAACGCGTCCAACAGTCAGTTCGCACGCGTCAATCAGTTCATGCGTGTCGGTCAATACGCGTGCGTCAATAATCTTGTGTGCGTTGGTCAACATGCGCATGTAACTCAGGTCGAGCACATCAATCAGCTTACGCACGTCAGTCAACACTTGCACGTCAGTCAAGCGATCCGTGCGAGGAAGCGTATAAGTTAACGAAATGATGAAATACGTACAAACGGCGCGTGCAAGTCAACAAGACGACCAAATATGTAAAAAGGTGGGGAATACAAGTCCCAGAAAACCAAAAAAACACCAAAGAACTTAACAAAATGCAAAACCCTCGTGTCCGCGTGGGTCGGACCACACCGACCCGCGCCCACACGGGTCGGACCGAGACGACCCGCGGGGGGCGCGGGTCGGCTAAGTCCGACCCACAGCAGCGCGGGTCGGACCAACCCGACCCGTGCCCGTGCGGGTTAGCCATGTCCGACCTGCGCCCAAACGGGTCGGACCGAGCCGACCCACGCCCCCGCGGGTCAGTTGGGTGTTTCGTGCAGGTTTGACCTGAAAACACGTTTTTGGCGGTTTCGATAGGTTCTTCACGAGATCTTTTCAGTTCCAGAGGTTCCTAACTATCTAAATCTTATCTCTAAACATGGTTAATCAATTATTAACTGAAGATAAGGTGGAATCCACCATTCTTATCCTAAAACCCTCCAATTGAAGCCTATAAATACAGGCCTAGGGGTTCATTTCACGGGAGGGACATCAAGAGGGCGAAAAGCTATCGGATTAGAGAGTGGAGCTGAATTTACAGCAAGGGTTAGCAGATCTTAGCGATTTCCTGTGCATAAAGAGTGGAGTTCGAGAGATTCAAGACCCGTCCCCTATTACTCCGGATGTAAGCTTAGTCTTAATCTCGAGAAGAGCCGTAATCTCGCTTGGTCAAGATTATCACTGCAGCGAATACTTCCTTCGTGAAGTAGGAGCTTTGATTATCAATCTGTTAACCGGATCTGATCCGCGGTGATCCACGGATATCAACATCCCCGGCACAGGCAAAGATCCCGCACAAGCAGAAGACCGATAAACGATCTCTCTGCATTTGTTTGATAAAGTTGTAAATTTTTTTTATTTTCATTGTATAAGGAGATCTTATAAAAAGATCAACTTTTTATTTTATTCGAGTTTATTGTAACGACAAAAGTTGTAATAGATTCGATAGCAATGAAAATAGTAACTTTTGACAAAAACAAACTGGCGACCATAGTGGGAGCCAACAGCTTCGTTGCAGAAGCTGTCGTGTCGTAACCATGGATCCGGATCCCGGTTGAAGAAGTGGTCGAATACGAGTTCGACCAACAAAAGTTCGAGGAGTATCTGTCGTCCTCCTCCTCCAGATCCTCCTCCACTCGTAAGCGCAGGAAGACCAACGCCTCCGTTGCTACGGTAGCTGCACCTTGCAACGCTCCTTCGGCCTCCAACAAGATCGGATCTGCAGATCTGATCTCCTCCTCAATCAATGAGATAGCCGCTTGATCCGCACTAATCCTATCAAAGAGGGAACGTCAAAAGCAATGCCGATGACTTGCGCGTCGACTTGCTAAGGCTTTGGAGCCAGTTGATGGGATTCGCTATGAAGCGGATCTGAAGTCCAGAAGGTGCCAACCCCCTCAACAGCAAACAAATGGTTTTTTTCTCCAAGCCAACGACGAATGAATAGATCCAAATCAAAAGGACCCGTTCAACCCTTGAGGATCACATCCAGAAACACCACGTACTGCGTGCGTAAGCACGAATTCCTGTGAAAAAGGTACAAAAGATGCAGAAGAAGGACATAGCTAAGAAACAACCTAGTCTACATCAAACTTGGAGGCCAAAGTCTGAAACAGCGACCGAAAAGATCAAAAAATGTGGGTCACTCCAATCCGACCCTCCCAGCCACGGGTCACTTCAATCCAACCCTCTAAGTCGCGGGTCACCCAAATCCGACCTTCCAAGCCGCGGGTCACTCAAGTCTGACCTGCGCCAGAACAAAGGCAAAAGACATTTTGCACGTGTTTCTCCGATTCCATCGAGTTCCGTATCTTCGGTGGAGCCCCGCGGTAGCATGGATTTGTCCCGTTTCAAGATGAGGATAGCGGATCGCCTAAGTCCTTTGCACGAGGATCAAGGAAAAGTTCAAATCAAAGAACGCTTGGGTCTGGTGACTGAACCCCGAGCAACAACTCGAGCTGGGGGTCGCACACGAAAAGCTTCTGTAACTTACCACCACGAACCGCGAGTCATACTCCAAGAGCTCATCAAGAGTTCACGCTTACAAATGCATAGCTCTAAACGAGTGACTCTTGAGGAAGCCAACAAGGCGGCAAATCCCCTGAAAGAAACGTATTCATCTGACAATGACAACGTTATATCTGGGAAGTCGTACCAACGCACGATAGGTTGCTCTAGTTATCTGACTGATGAGTTGTACTATTGGGTTAGGGGTACGAACAAGTCTCGGAAGAGAGGTACCCGGGAGATGGACTCTTATTATCCGTACACTAAGTTTATCAGGGTAGTATTATCAGCGTGTAGCTACCCTAAGACCGCTCCGCAGAGGGTCTCGATATTCGAGAAGATCTCCAATGGAATGACTAAGTCTAAGCCAAATCGTTTCCATAAGAAACGATCGGTCATTTAAGGTGACGAATTTCTGGAAGTTACTGTAAATATGGTTGATAAGTCGGCTTAACCTTCTAGCTCTGACCCGCTTATATCACATCGTCTAACCCGCTTACGATCAGGAACCATTAGACAAACAGACTACCAGAGAATACAGAGAGGGTTATCCTCGGATGATGAAGCATCAGATGCCAACTCTACAGTCGCTTCTGACAAAATGGTGTCCAGCACAGGACAATCTCGTGAAGTGTTTATGATTAACACCGAGGAAGTAGCCAAAATGGTTGAGGATGCCTTAGCCAAGCAAAAAGAGAACTTCAAGTTCAAAATGAAAACGGCTATGCGGCGGATGAGGGAAGAACATGACCAACAAATTCGAGCTTTGTCGAATCAACTTGGTGAATCCAGTCATCGCAACGTTGCTAACCAAGCAAATAAAGATTCAGATGTGGATGAACGCATCAATACTGATAACCCTCCCATTGACCAAAATGCTAGGGATGGCCCCACTGAAGATAACAATGCTGGGGGTGGTTCCACCGAAGATGACAATGCCGGGGGTGGCCGCGTTATTCCTCTTTCAAATCGTCTAAGGCCCGATACGAGCGAGGGTGAGAAAATGAAAGATCACGAGAGCAAAATAAACGTTCTAATGTCTGCTCATGAGGTAAAAAGGACTTGTATTCCATGTCCCTATCCAAGAGAGTGAGATTCAATTGCATACCCGGTGAAGTTCAACCTAATTAACTTCATGCCGTTTGATGTGAAGGGTTCGCCCACTCAACATCTAATCTACTTTAAGTCCCAATTGGGTATGATCTCTGGTAATAAAGTATTGATGGTTCGGTCATTCGTTGGCACCCTTCGCGGGCCCACCTTTGATTGGTATCGCCGTCTTAAGTCTGAAAGCATCAACAGCTGGGACGACCTGGAGAAACTGTTCCTCGCTCACTTTTTTAATGATGATGTCGAAGTGTCAATCAAGATACTCTTCGATGAGAAGCAAAAAGATGACGAGACGGTCGATAAATTCATTAAGCGCTTCTGAAATAAGGCGATGAACTACCAAGATCCGATCACAGAGGACTTCATCCGCCAAACCTATCACAACAACCTCTCTTTGGACGTGTTGGAAGTCATGGGAATAGTACCCTCCAATACCTGGAAAGAGCTGAAGATGCACGGAGAGCGGGCCGAATGCTTCCTCAGAAGGAAACAGACCGAGAGAAGCCAACCGATGGCTAAGCCTTTGAACTCAAGCTTTGTCTCCCGTGGTAAGGGGAAGGCACCTGTAGCAGCTGTTGATGTTAATCAAACGTCACAACAACAATCCCGGAGACAGCAAAAGACTTCGGATTCGAGACTCTAAAAAGAGTACTCTTTCAAGGACGAAGACGTTCCAGCCATTTTCGAATCTCTCCTTGAAAACAATAAGATTAAGCTTCCACCTATCGCAAATCAGGAGGAAACTGATAACATTTCGGATCCAAAGTATTGTGCATACCACAGGAGGATCCTTCATCCCACCAAGGCTTACTTCGCTCTTAAGAATAGCATCCAAACCTTGGTTGAAGCTGACGTCATAACACCAAACTAAGCCCAATGAGAGCGGTGATACTCCGAGAAGTATAAGAGTATAAACTGCTCCTTCCGACACTCCGAAGAGTATACGAGTATATACTACTTCTTAATACTCCAACAGGTATATGAGTCTAAACTATTTCCTTTCTTTAACGGAAAGTTCCTAGAGAATCTTATATTCTTAAGGATAACCCGAACATGCGACTGAGGACAACGTACTCCTCATTAGAGCCAGTTTTGCAAAGAAACCTGGGGGTGGATCATTCATGTAACGGGAAGTTCCCGGAAGAAAGTTAAATGTAATATTCTTAGGGATAACCTGAACATTACGAACAAAATGATAAATACTAAACTCCCACTGTGATTTCTGAACACCCTTTTGTTGACAACTCACAGCCTCCCACCACAAAATCCCCCACCGATCAGACTAATTGACGGTGGGATCACCAAAATTCCTTTCGGTTAAATCCACTCAAACTTTCGATGTATCTGTGCACTCAACATCCTCATTGTTAGAGTCTGGACATGGTACTTAGAATTTTAATGTCCTAATCCTGGACGAATTGTCAAACCCCTTCGTGTTAAGTTCTTATCACTTTACACCAAGAACCCCCATTGAGTAATCGGTACAAGTCAACACTCCCACTGTGATTTGTACTCCCACTCCCACCTGGTCAAACCTTCCTACAGTTAAGATCATAACCAAAATCCCCTCTCGATTCCTCCAATGAACGAGAGGTCCACAAATTAAGCGATCAAATCTTCCTACAGTTAGGATCGTCTCAAAACTCCCACTCGATCAAACCTATAAAAGTTAGGGTCACCTCAAACTCCCGCTTGGTCAAACCTTCCTACAGTTAGGACCAAAATCACAATTCACTCTCAATAAATGAGAAATTCATCTTTAGTTCGGTTATTAAACCTTCCGACAATTAGGATTATCCAAATCCATTCAATTCTCGGAGTGGAGATCCCACTCTTAGTTTCACCTTGCTCCGGATTCTCGAAGTAGAGATCCCACTTGGAGTTTCATTTGTAATTGGAAATAGAATATAAAATTCTTTTTTCTAGTATTGGGTTTGTCTTTACCCCAAGAAAAGACACCACCTTTTCAACCCTCATAATCCGTACTTCACACGCACGGGGAATTTTATCCCGAAGCCTGAGTAGAGGTAAGTCAGCGCCTAACACGCGTTGCCGGTTTAGTCTTTCACCAATTAAAGAAGATACCAGAATCCAAGTCTGGGGACTTTTATCCCGAAGCCTAAGTAGGGATAAGTTAGTGCCTAACACGCGTTGTCGGGTAGTCTATTCTCGTGAGAAAGACAAAGCCTACGTATTCAATATCGTAGCACTAAAAGAGTTAACTCTTTTAACACAACGTTAAGTGCTGAACGGATTTAAACAATCTGTATGCTAGCCCGACTCAAACGGTAGTCGGTAAAGGCTAATCAAACTTGTTGATGGCTGAGGATTTGCTAAAAATCCTATAAATGTGAGAGTTATTGACGCACCGACCCCATTAGTTGGTCTTGTGACTTGAGCATCCAACGATTTTGGGATAAGATCCATATCTACACATGAATCATCTTTAATAGTTGGTCCTGTAGCCCTAACATTTGGGACCGCCACACTCCAACGCCTTAAGAGCTTAAACTGTATAGACTCCAGTATACGTACGAGTATAAATCATGTTTATGCCGGTCAACATGTTATAACTAAAGTCAATGACGGACAACGCGTTACAGTAAAGGTCGATGCTGGTCGACACATCGACAATTTCACCAAAATGAGGCAAAGGATGATTCCAGGGAGTTCAATCGCATTCAGATATAAATTTCTGACGAAGATGATCAGTTCAAAATCAACTCAATGACAAGAGCTAAATTCAGAAACTTACGCATCAACTTCAATCCAAGATTTCGACAACGGTCAGACGATAAACACAGCACCGGAAGAACTTCATCTATTCGACAAAATACTGATAGACTGGAGGCTGAAGGAGTCAAGGATTGAAGTAGTTCACAGGTCCCTCTACGAGATTGAGGAAAGGGCATATCTTATCCAAAGCATTCCAGACTCCCTTATAAAAAAACGAGTCTGAAATTCTTTGGAGGGGGTATCTGTAAGCGTCAAAAATTGCCTATAGGTCTCCGAATACAGCTCGAGACAAAGAGAAGGCGATGAACGTTATTATCCAAGTCGAAGAGGATTATCCGACGTTGATAAGCACATGAAGCGAATTGGTGAACCATTGATGACACGAAAACGAACCACTACAATGGCATATGCCAAGTGGCCCACGCGCACGTCAGTCAACACACACACGATGATCAGCTCGAAGCATCTAAACACGTCCAACAGTTAGCTCGCACGCGTTAATCAGTTCGCGCGTGTTGGTCAACACGCGCGCATTAATAATCTCATGCGCGTTAGTCAATATGCGCACGTCACTCAGCTCGTGCACGTCAATCAGCTTGCGCACGTCGGTCAACACTCGTGCATCAGTCAAGCAATCCGCACGAGGAAGCGTATAAGTTAATGAAACAACGAAATACGCACAAACAACGCGTGCAAGTCAACAAGACGACCAAATACGTAAAACAGTGGAGAATACAAGTCCCAGAAAATCGGAAATACCAAAGAACTCAGCAAAATACCAAACCCCCGCGTCCGCGCGGGTCGACCACGTCCGACCCGCGCCCGCACGGGTCGGACTGAGCCGACCCACGGGGGGCGCGGGTCGGCCAAGTCTGACCTGCGGTGGCATGGGTCGGACCAAGCCGACCCACACCTGTGCGGGTCGGACCGAGCCGACACGTGCCCCTGTGGGTCAGCGGGGTGTTTCGCCCAGGTTTGACCCGAAAACGCGTTTTTAGCGATTTTGACGGGTTTTTCACGAGATCTTTTCAGTTCCAGAGGTTCCTAACTATCTAAATCCTATCTCTAAACATGGTTAATCAGTTATTAACTGAAGATAAGAAGGAATCCATCATTCTTATCCCAAAACCCCCAACCAAAGCCTATAAATACAGGCCTAGGGGTTCATTTCACAATGGGGACATCAAGAGGACAAAACGCTGTCGGATTGGAGAGTGGAGCCACGAATTTACAGCAAGGGTTTGCAGATCTTAGCGAGTTCCTGTGCATAAAGAGTGGAGTTTGAGAGATCTGAGACCCGTCCTCTATTCCTCCGGATTTAAGCTTAGTCGTAATCTCGAGAAGAGCCGTAATCTCGCTTGATCGAGATTATCGTTGCTGCGAATACTTCCTTCGTGTAGTAGGAGCTTTGATTATTAATCTGTTAATTGGATCTGATCCACGGTGGTCCAGGGATATCAACATCCCCGGCACAGGCAAAGATCTGGCACAAGCAGAAGACCGATTAACGATCCCTCTGCATTTGTTTGATAAAGTTGTAAATTTTTTTTATTTTTATTGTGTAAGGAGATCTTATAAAAAGATCAACTTTTTATTTTATTCGAGTTTATTGTAACAACCAAAGTTATAATAGATTCGGTAGCAATGAAAATAATAACTTTTGACAAAAACACGCGGTACCTTTCCCACAAATGCCACATGATTAATCATTTCCCCTGACTACAACTCCCCTATCGAGCTTCTCAAAAGATACAAACCAATCTCGCCTAGGGGTCACATGATAAGTAGCACCAGAATCAAGCATCCAATCTGATGAATCTAAGTGGTTCACCTCCAGAGTAATCAATAGAGAAAAGCTCGAATTATTGGAATCATCGCCTTTTGCAACGTTCACCACTTTGGCCTTCGGGCCCTTTTTCTTGCTATTCTCCTTCCCCTTGAGCTTCGGGCAGTCTCTCTTCTAATGTCCCTGCTCATTGCAGAATGCACATTGGTTCTTTGCTAACTGGTGACGACCTCTATACTTTGACCTTCCTCTATTATCACCTTTCAGATATGGGCTTCTACCTCTCGTTGACAAGGCCTCACCTGAAGTACTAGCACAGTAAGTCTCCTTATCCTTCCTCCTCAAATTGTAGTTTGTCAATGCGTTAGTCACTTCACTATAAGTGATAGAAGATCTCATGTTCAACAAAGTAAGCACGAAGGTATTATACTCCTCATCCGGTAAGGAGCCCAAAAGAATAATAGCCTTGTACTCATCCGTGATCTTCTCATCCACGTTCGACAAGTTCGACAACAACTTAGTGTAGTTGTTCACATGATCCGCAAGCGAGGTGCCTCTAGACATCTGAAATCTGAATAATCTTCACAGCAAGTGGAAACGATTCTCAACACTCTTAGTAAGGTACTTATTGTTGAGAATTTCCCACATCTTCATTGTAGACATCACCCCAATCACATCATACTTCAGCTCATGTTCCAAACATGACCTGATCACCCCACAAGCGTTCCTATTTATCTTTTCCCATATCGCCTCTTCATATTTTGGTGGTCTCTCGTGGACCATGATAGTCTCCTTCAAGTTCTGAGCAAAGAGCGCAACCTGGACATCGCTCATCCACAAACCAAAATTGATTTTACTGCCATACTTTACCACACTAATTTTGGTGTTCTAAAAACCAACTTGAACTATACTCGCCATCGACTTGCTGCTTTCACCTTCTTATCCCATTGCAAACTAACTCCAAATTGCAAAGAAAGATTCAAATTTTGAAAGGAATAAGAAATTACCCAACTGAACCCTAGATTGGATTCCAAATAGAACTCTTAACCACACGAGGAAAGTGAGATCTCAACGGCAACTTCAAATCCTATCTCCACCGAAGCTTAGAACTCCAAGAACCAAGCTTCCACGAAGAATCTTCCTCCACCTAATATCAAAACCCTTGATCTGAAATCTGGGCTCTGATACCACTTGTTGAACGTAGCGAAAATTTCGGTAGCACTTCGACAGCATAACAAGAGAGTCAGGTTGTAATAGGAATTCTCGTTTTACCAAGGAAACAAGAACATTAAGCAAAATATCTCAACAAAGTAGGATATCAGCTCTTCCTCTCATCAGTTCTAGGACTGGCCTGTCGAGGGAACCTAAATAAGGTATAATAAATTACACAAATAGTGAGACAACCAATTTTACGTGGTTCGGCAAATTGCCTACGTCCACGGGGAGAGGATGGGGAGATTCCACTAAATCAAGGAGAGTAAAAAGGGTTACAATCTCACAAAACTCACAAACTAACCTTCAACCAAAGCTCTCAACTTGCTCACAATATCTCCCTCTCACAAAGCTCAAAAGTCTCTCTAATCTCTGATTACAACTCTTCTTTCTTTTGATGATTGATTCTAATCTCCATATATATAGAAAAACTAAAACCAAAACAGAGTAGGAATCCTAAAACCAAAAACAAAACAAATTAGGAATCCTAATAACCTCATGTTACCAAAATAGATTAGGAATCCTAATAACCACATATTACCAAAATAGATTAGGAATCCTAATAGATTAGGAATACTGCTATCCAACACATCAATCTAGATAAATTATCTCTAGAATATTACTTAGGATTCGCTTAGACATGCTTTTAGTATCATTATGATTTTCATCAGAGAAATTATCCTAACATGTTATTTAGAATAAAATTTAAAAAATACGGCGCCATTACTAAATAATAATATTTAACACTATAATGCTTTTTGTATGATTGGATGTTGAACAATAGCATAATTTCAAAATTTCCTGAAAATGTAAGAATAAACTATAATAAACTAAAGGGTAAATTTCATACAAATCTCTCATCTATACCTTCAAATTAGCTTATTTATTAGCACTTATCCCCTCTCAATCTTGAAGGAAGAAAGTGTTAACTTGCAATTTATCTTAATGAAAGTAACAACCCAAGAGCACTTAAGCGCTAATAAATGGGCCTATTGGGTTAAGTGCAACTAAAGCTATAAATGAGAGAGGTTATATAGAAAGAAAAATGCCATAGGAACCCGAAAACATGGGATCCTACATGGGACAGGTGAGATGTCGGCTCCTTGTCCCATGATGCACTGTTCAAACATACGACTCTACATGGGACAGGGAGCCGACACCTCACCTGTCTCATGTAGGGTCTAATATTTTTGGGTCCCTGTAGCATCACCCATATAAAATTTATCTTTAAATTTATTATAAAATGTAGTATTTTAAAATTTTAAAATTTTTTGCCATTGACTCGATTTGAAATAACTTTAAAAGTGTTAACTATTACTTCAATATATATCGATTTTTATAGAAATATTAGTGTAAAAGTAGCGCATAAAACTTTTGTAACATATAGTCCTTGTTAATGTAACTTTTGTATATTTAGCATATAGCATTCTTTTGCATAAGCACCAAATTAGATTTGGCACGTGCACTGCTCCTGCCCTCTTAGCTGGTAGATATCTATAGATATCATTGGGATATCTAAGTAGCGGAGAACAAAGTATCTATATAAAAGTTATCTTAACTAGTAGATATTTATATAGAAATTATCTTAACTAGTGCGTGTGTGT
>BQKN01000725.1:0-13309 GCA_022839385.1 Asparagus kiusianus | reverse complement strand
GATCTTCTAATCTTAGGATTTCTCCTTTAGTATCTCTTTAGATGGGGATAAGAGAATAGAGAATGTGTTAACCATAGATTAGGCATCATAACCTATAATGACCATGAACTTTCGATACTAGTTAAAATAATTTTTTGATATTTTAAAATATTCAATTATTATTTTTAAAAGTATATCTGTATTTTTCTCGATTTTCTAGAATTTTCTACAATTTAAAAGGCTATGTTTTATATTTATTTAAATGATTTAGATATTTATAAATTTATTTAGTGTAGTAAAAAATTTTGAAATTAATCCGTTGTGTTATCGATACTATTAAGTATCATTTTGAATAATATGTTGTATTTTTTTTATTATTGCGTATTATTTCGTATAATACATTGTATTATTAATTACGTATTATTTGTATAATTTATTATATTATTTCTAGTATTACATATTATCGGTTGTATTAGTATAACTAGTACGTTTTATTATATATATAATATTCCTATAATTATTTGATTTTATATGTAAGTAATTGTATTTGTTATTAATTATTCTTGTTTAATTGTATAATTAGTTGTATTATTTCTACTATTCCGTATTATCTATTATATTAGTATAACTAGTATATTTTATTGTATAGATAATTTTTCCATAATTATTTGATTTTAAATATAAGTAATTATATTTTTTATTGATTATTCTTGTTTAATTATATAATTTAGTGTATTATTTTTTCTGTTGCGTATCAGCTATTGTATTAATACAACTAGTATGTTTTTATTTGTAGATAATTATTTTGTAATTATTTTGGTTTTTAAATATCAGTAATTATATATTTTAATTAATTTTCATTGTAAATACCTAACCCTAGACCTAATATTATATATATATATATATATATATATATATATATATATATATATATATCATTCTCTTGTTCATGTTTTCACGCCGCCAAAGAACCCCTGTAATGACCAAGAATTTTGATACTAGTTAAAATAATTTTTAATATTTAAAATATTTAATTATTATTTTTAAAAGAGTATTCGTATTTTTTGTACTTTTTTAAAATTTTCTATGATTTAAAGTCCAAGTTTTAAATTTATTTAAATGGTTTTGATATTTATAAATTAGTTTAGTGCAGTAAAAATTTATAGAATTTATCCATTATATTATTGATACTATTACATATTGTTTTAAATAAATATATTATATTATTATTATTTATTATGTATTATTTCATATAATACGTTGTATTATTAACTACGTGTTATTTGTATAATTTGTGGTATTATTTCTATTGTTGCGTATTATCAGTTGTATTAGTATGATTAATACGTTTTACTATGTGGATAATTATCCCATAATTATTTGATTTTAGATATAAGTAATTATATTTTTTATTAATTATTCTCATTTAATTGTATAATTAGTTGTAATATTTCTATCGTTGCATATTGTTAGTTGTATTAGTACTACTTGTACATTTTATCACGCAGATAATTATTCCATAATTATTTAATTTTAAATATAAGTAATTATATATTTTTAATTATTCTTGTTTAATTATTTAATTTCTTACATTATTTCTACTGTTTCGTATTATCGGTTGTAATATTATAACTGGTATGTTTTGATGTGTAGATAATTTTCACGTAATTATTTAATTTTTTTGTGATTATTATTATTTTTAATTAATTTTTAAAAATCCTAATTTTCCTCTCTCTATATATATATATATATATTTATATTTTGTTTTCCTCTCTCTCTCCTTCTCTTCTTCTCCAAAACCCGCCGTCGCCCATCTCTCTGTTCTCTCTCTACCCCGTCGGCCATCTCCGACCACCACAGCCGCGCTACCACCGCCTCTACCTCCGCCCCCACGAGCACCCCAGCACTACCATCCTCCGCCCAAGATCTCCGCGCCAACGCCCTCAACCACCGCCTTTAGCAACTCGCTCAAGCCTCCTTCTCTCTCCACTCTCTCTCCCTTGGCCGCCGCCATAGCCAGCGCCCTCTTCCCTAAGCTCCGCCCTCACTACCGTCGTCCCTCCCTTCCCGACGTCGCCACCATGACCAGTACCTCCTCCCTTCCCTATCGTCACCACCAGACCCGCTTCCCCACGCTTCCGTCCAAGCTCCCCTACCCCGAGCTTCATGCCAACCCCTCCGCTCCTCCTCCTTCCACCACCGCGACCAGCACCAACGCCTCCCAAACTCCTCTCCAACAACCAGTCCTGTGACGCCCCTGGGTTCACACAAGGCTACAGTCTAAGGTGAAACCAAGAATGTCAAACCTGCCATGCACCACACCGTGCAATAACATGTTTCACCATCATAATTAACATCTCTCTAGTAGAGTTAATAACAGGTGTAGGTACAAAAGCAAGTAAAAGATAATACAAGTGATAACTAATGAAATGATAACAACCACATAGATATCTCATCATCCAACATACAGAAATACATAGTCAATGACTGAAGTAGATAAACTAGCGTTCTCAACAAGCCTCAAATACAAAATGTCTGAGTAAAGGAAATAAGGCATACAGCCTTTACAACATCTAGAAAATAGTCCTCAAATGTCAAACAAAACTACAGTGGAGCTCCAAAATAAAACATAGCTAAAATAGACAGCTGAACACTAAAATGTGTCGCCATCAACCTGCGACTCTCCGGGCTCCTGGCTCGTTACCTGAAAGGGGGAGGGACAACGAGCGTCAAAGCGCTAGCGAGCAACATCACAACCAACCCCAAGGGAACAGGGCTCGTTGTATAAGAAAATACAGATAATACATAATAGATCTAAAATCATTGATCTTACTAAATAGGATTTTAGTATTTAGAAATTTACAACACGAGCATAGGTACGTCGAGCGAAATAATCTAAACAATGAAACCCTCATGTATATACCTTGTATCTCAAATTGTAAATCCCAAAACACCAAACCCGAGGTTCTAGTACAGAAACAATAATAAAAGAAATACAACTAATCTCAGAGCATAAATACAGTGTCATGTCATAGCCTACATGAGTATCATGTTATCATGTCATAATCTACATAAGTGTCATGTCATAAACTCCTGTGAGAAAGTCATATACAGGGTTAAGAAATATGTCCGATATAGGAACTAGATACCGTTGTTTCCAAACACATGGAATAAGTGGCAAATGTCCAACACGAGGACTGAAATGGATTATAGTCCAACACGAGGATTGAAATGGATTATAGTCCAACACGATGACTTCTATGGATTATAGTCTAACACAAGGACTATACAACAGTGAAAAGTATATGCGGAATGATATACATAATCTAAACTCGCACGCATCTCAGTGTACATGTCTAAACTTGTGTCAAAAGTCAACCCACATGTACAGATAAATCATTAACATGGTGAACTAGTATCAGGTCATCGAGGCGACCCTAAAAAAATAACTCAAACAGATCAAGAATATGTAAAACACCTCATCAGTCGACTGATGTGTCGACTGATGACGTCAGTCGACTCATATGTCGACCGATAAGTTCAGGCAGCACAGTCTCAGCTCACCAATCGACTGATTGGTCGACTGAGAACTGAGAACACAAAATCAACCCGTCAGTCGACTGATCAGTCGACTGATAGCTAAAAAAATTCAGCCCGTCGGTCGACTGATTATTCGATCGAATGGCTGCAGAAACCTGTTTGTGCAGTGATTATTTGCAATACTATTGATCTAAAATCATCATCATAAATCCCAAGCATAAAGATACTAATTTTAACATATATGTACCAAACTAAAATGAAAGATCTACATGTAAACATTTATCAAAAACCTAAAACACATAAAAACATGTTTGATACGTTTTGAAATCAATAAATCATGAATTAACTCTTGTCAAACGTTTTCAGATCTAGATCTCTTTAATAAAACATTTATGATCTTTTTATAAACTGAGAAGCTCAATACTTCACATCATATACCATAAAGATTTATTCTTTGTACTAAAAATACGTTTTAGGCCCAATAAAAACTCATTAAACTCAATAAATTCGTGTAAAACAAAAGGGACAGAGTTGGGCGAGATGTTACTCGCCTCTGGGGTGATGAACAACTCCTGGATCTGAGAGAGAGTGGTTCCCCTACGCTGCAATGTGAAGATTTCGACAAAAATCCTCCAAGTTCTCCCCCAAATCACCAAGAACAAAACTAGGGTTTGAGATAGGGGAGAGGGGGCTAGGGTTTTCTTAGATCTGAAGGTGAGAGGGGTGATTTCGGGTGAAGGAGGATATATATGAACAGCTAAACCCGACCCAAACCCGAACCAAATCAAAAAAGACCCGAAACCTGAAAAACTGGAAATCAGCTTATCAGTCGACTGATGTGTCGACCGATACAGTCAGTCGACTGATGTGTCGACTGATCTGGAAATTTTTTTTAGTTTTGTGCATGTTTTGCTTATTTGCAAAACCAACGCACAAAACTCTACATCCATACTCTCATATCATCTCAAATAACTTGTTATCATGTACATCAATGACCTCAAGCTATTTATCATAAAAAAATTATTTATTTACTAATAATTCACATATATTCATATAAAAATTACGGGATTCTACATTCTTCCCCCTTAGAAGAATTTCGTCCTCGAAATTCGAAAACCATACGCATCTCACCACATGAACTTCCAGATAAACATATAGAGATATTTATACTTAACGATCTAAAATGGTAATATTCCCACTAAAACCCTAATCTAGTGGAACTAGTACATCGGGTGAAAAATCCAAACAAGGAACCCCCATATATATACCATGTGTTCCAAAAGACTAAGAATTAAGCGAAGATATTCTCATTCTAGTGTTAAATGTAAATATAACCAAAGATATAAACATAATATAAGGTCTATGTCATAAAAATTTATTTACCTGTTCAAATAAATGTAGGTAGTCGCGTCACATGTCCTCCTCGCGCTCCCAAGAAGCTTCCTCACATCCACTTCGGTTCCATTGAACTTTTACCAATAGAATCACCTTGTTCCTGAGTCTCTTGTCTTCTCTAGCAAGTATAGACACTGGGATCTCAATAGTAGTCAAATTATCCTGAAGCTCAATCTCCGGTGCATCCAACACTCGCTGCTGCTCCTCATCATGCAAGTGCTTCTTGAACATAGAAATATAGAATACATTGTGTACACTAGACATAGATGCTGGAAGATCTAGTCTGTATGACACAACTCCAATGCGCTCCAAAATCCGGAAAGGTCTAATATATCTCGGTGCAAGCTTTCCTCGCCTCCCGAATCGTTGCACGTCTTTCATAGGCGATACCTTCAGCATAACCAAATCCCCAATCTGAAACTCTAGTGGTCTTCACCTCTTATCTGCATAGCTCTTCTGCCGACTTTGAGCGGCTAGAATCCGCTCCCTGATCAATGCTACCTTCTCAGTAGTCTGCCTCACTAGCTCTGGCCTAAGCATCAAGCTATCCTCCGGCTCTGACCAATATATCGGCGATCTACAGGGCCACCCGTACAATGCCTCATATGGAGCCATCCCGATCGTCGCTTAATAACTGTTGTTATAAGCGAACTCTACCAAGGAATATGATCCTCCCAGCTGCCTTGAAAGTCAATGACACATGCCCGCAACATGTCCTCCAACACCTGATTCACCCTCTCCGTCTGACCATCCGTCTGTGGGTGGAATACACTGCTATAAGATAGTCTACTGCCAAAAAAGTCCTGAAAACTCCTCCAAAAGTGCAAAGTGAAAACCGATCCTCGATCCGACACGATCGTATCTGGAACTCCGTGAAGTCGAACTATCTTCCGAATGAACATCCTCGCATACGCCTTGGCGGTATAGGTAGTCCTCACTGGAATGAAATGTGCCGACTTCGTCAATCGGTCCACTATCACCCAAACAGAATCATTCACCTTCTTCGACTTCGGCAACCCTACAATAAAATCCATAGAAATATCCGCCCACTTCCACTCCGGAATAGGCAAAGGCTGAAGTGTCCCTGCCGGTCTCTGATGCTCTGCCTTCACCTGCTGACAGGTAAAACATCTAGCCACATAGTCTGCAACCTCTTTACGCATACCGCTCCACCAGAAATGTCTCTTCAAGTCCTTGTACATCTTGGTGGTTCCTGGATGCACTGTGTACCGAGTACGGTATGCCTCATCAAATAACTCCCTCTTCAGCTCTGTAATGGCTGGCATAACCAATCTACCCTTCATCCGTAGACCTCCATCTGCTCTAATGGTCCAATCAGTCTTAGGATCTTTGAAAATCTCCTCCTTTCAGATTTGAATCCAAGAGTCTTCCGACTGAGCTCTGACAACTCTGGTACTCCAAGATGGCTGCACTAATACAGCTCCCAAAAACGCACTGGCTCCTCTAATCTCTGGTCTAAAATCAAACTGGCTAAGAGTAAGGAGATCTCTGTACAATGAACACCTCAAAGCCGCAACCCGATGTCAACGCTTCCTACTTAGAGCATCTGCTACAACGTTCGCCTTCCCCGGATGATACTAAATCGCGAACTCGTAGTCCTTGATAAACTCAACCCATCTCCTCTGTCTCTGGTTGAGTTCCTTCTGAGAAAAGAGATACTTCAGACTCTGATGGTCTATGAATAACTCAAACTTTACTCTATATAGGTAGTGCCTCCATGACTTTGGTGCAAATACCACTGCTGCCAACTCCAAGTCATGAGTGTGATAGTTCTACTCATGCACCCTCAACTGCCGTGAGATATAAGCTACTACTCTCTAAGTCTGCATCAATACGCCTTCTAGGCCTGCCAACGATGCATCTGTATACATGACGAATGTCCTGTCGCTGCACAGAATAGTCAAAATTGGTGATGTAGTTAACTTTGCCTTCAATGTATCAAAGGCCTTCTGACACTCCGCACTCCAAATGAACTGTACACCCTTCTTCGTAAGGCGTGTAATCGATGCCAAAATCTATGAGAAGTCCTAGATGAACTTCCTGTAGTAGCCAGCTAGACCTAAAAAGCTGCGAATCTCGGTCACTGTCTTCGGCGGCTCCCAATCAAGGACTGCTGAAACCTTAGCTGGATCAACTGCTATGCCCTCTCTACTAATGACGTGGCCGAGAAATCTGACTTCTGAAAGCCAAAATTCATACTTGCTGAACTTGGCATATAACTGATGCTCCTGTAGAGTCCTCAAAGCTACCCGTAGATGCTCCTCGTGTTCTGCGTCTGATCTCGAGTAGATAAGAATATCATCGATGAAAACTATCACAAACTAATCTAAGAAGGGACGGCCCCGGTTCATCAAGTCCATGAATACCGCGGGTGCATTGGTCAACCCAAATGGCATGACCAAGAACTCAAAGGATTCATATCTAGTAAGAAAGGCGGTCTTAGGAATATCCATCTCCCGAACCCGCAACTGATGATAGCCAGAACGAAGATCAATCTTCGAGAAATACTACGCTCCCTGCAATTAGTCAAACAAGTCATCAATCCTAGGTAGTGGGTACCTATTCCAGATAGTGACCTTGTTCAACTCTCTATAATCAGCATAATCTAATACTACCGTCCTTCTTCTTCACGAAGAGGACCGGTGCGCCCCACGGAGAATGACTCCGACGAATAAAACCCTGAGCTAAAAACTCATCCAACTGGGTCTGAAGCTCTCGCATCTCAGCTGGTGCCATGCGATAGGGTGCGCGGGATATCGGGGCTGTACCTGGCTGCAACTCAATACAGAACTCGACCTCTCTCACTGGAGGTAATCCAGGTATGTCCTGAAAGACATCCTGATACTCTGAGACAAATCTAGTCTCCAATAACTCAGCACCTTGATCCCGTCGCATCACCTCCTCGATGTACGCCAGAAATGACTCTACAAATCGGTTACCCTGAGAGGTGGCTACAATCATCTCGGACCCATCGGACGTTCGCAACTTGACTGTCTTCGCAAAACAGTCAATACTAATATGATAGTAAGACAACCAATCCATACTAAGAATGACATCGAACTTGGACATATGCAACACTATCAAATCAACTATGAACTCCGACTCGTCTAAACTGACGGTACACCTCCTACAAACGCTCTCCAGAAGCGATACCTCACCTAAAGGGGTGAAAACTGGTAAAGGGGTGTCTAGAGGCTGAGCCACGAGTTGGAGTCTATCCATAAATGCATGAGAGATGAAAGAATGCGAAGCTCCCGAATCGAAAAGAATACGGGCAGGAAGAGAGTTCACAAGGAACGTACCCTCCACTACGGCTCCGCTAGCTCCATGATCACGGGGAATGACTGCATATACCATGACTATGACTGAAGACTGCTCTGCTACTGGAGATGGAGAATATGGGACAATCTGCCCCTGAGGAACCTTCTGAACTGCTCGAATTTGCCCCTCAGTCTTCTGAGCTGTTGGCGGTGCTTCAAGCCTGTTCTGCTGGCCCTGACCTCTATCCTGCTGGTGCTGCTGCTGGTTCGGACCCTTGCCCTGCTGGGCTCCTGCTGGTGCGCTACGATACTCCGATACCTTATGCCCGACCTTGTGACAGTTAAAACAAGATCCCTGGAACTTGTGCTGCTGATGCGCTCTCTGATCCTGCTGGGGTCCCTTCTTATAAGAGCCTTGATGCTGCTGCTGATGTCCAGAAAAAGATCTCTTGTTCTTGCCTTTGTCAACACTCTGCCCCGCCTTGGCCTTCCCTTCATTATCCTTCTGGAACATGGTAGTCTCAATCTCCTATGAAGTGGCGGCCTCAGCTACCTCCCTAACTGAATAGAACCTCCTCGAGACGAGGTACCGGCGGAGATTAGGGCGGAGCCCTGCTAAGAACATCTGAGCCTGACGCTCTCATGTCTGCCACATACCCGTGAAGTGTAGCAACTCCATGAACCTGCTCTCGAAATCTGCAATTGTCATGTCCCCCTGAGTCAACCGGGACAACTCAAGCTCCTTCCCAGTCCGTGCTGTAGAAGAAATGTACTGCCCATCAAAGAAGTATATGAAGTCCTCCCATGTGAGGATCATCCTCTGCTCTGGAGTAAACTGGAGTCGGTTTAGTCTCCCTTGTTAGCTAATGTCTAATTAAATATGAAGTCAAGGTCTTGAGATTACACTAAATCATAGGTAATTGTTTTAAGTTAAATTTAGGTTCTGTAACAACCTAAAGTTGATATGCTAGATTTTGACACGGATACACTAGGGAAAACCTTGTGTGCATAATTGTTTCTATTCTAGTATCTCAATCGAAGAATTAGTCACATGATTATTCAGATACCCTCAAAAACTCCAGCATCTGGCCTGATTAAGATGTCGCACATGAATAATATATTTTAACAAATTTTTGGCTAACAATTGCTAAGCAATCCTTAACACTTCCCAACGTTCCCACTTAAATACAAAATGTTAAAACAAGGCATTATTCTTAATAATATGAGTATAAACCAATGGCTCCCTGACTAATTTTCCTTGTGGCCAACAATTGACATCTCAACCCATCCAGAAAACTGGCTAACTGGATTTAGTTTTATTCATATTTAATTAATATATCTTTCCTTAGTGATATGAGGACTAATCTCTCAAAGAGTAAGAAGGACACCAACTACATCAGGTGTGCATAGTTAGTGCTAATTGTTGAATAAAGGATTTCTCAATCACACGTTCTTGTTTTAGATCACTTGCACAAAGCTTGACCATCTTGTCATAAGTTTCCAACGCTAAAAAAAACATATAGGTCATAGGGAGAAATAAAACATTGCTTGTAGAGTTCATGACCTCTATTTGCAAATAATTGAATGTGATCTATTTAAAGGTGAAGGAACTTGGGTAAGATAGAACCAAATTTATATTGACTCATGGACTGATTTCATTCCATCTTAAACTAGGCCAAAGAGGGCGTTCAGGATAAGAAATAATTTTCCATTAGAGTTGAACCCTTCACTAAGAGATATCGAAATAAAAACATGAAGAACCTTAATGTCAGAGAAATTGGGACGAAGAACTAGAACAGATACCGACGGAAGAAAAATAACTAAATAAAAAAAATCAGGAATAAACATGATTGAGGTTTCTTGTGTGAGATTATGTGTAATATTTCTACAAGCAATCTATACTACTTCTAAAAGAGAAAACAAGTGTCAAAACTTTTGTATGACAATTCTACCCCAGTCAATTTGCTTAATTATAACTTCATCCTATATTTATTCGTATTTATTGAGTGTACCATCCCATTACTCATCAGCTTCACCCCACCCCACCCCCTCCCTTCCCTCATTTAACCAACCTTTCCTCTCCCGCTCTACACACCCGCTCCTCTCCGCATCTTCATCTCCAATTCCTTCAATTCTTCCGTTTCTTCATCTACGATTCTTCGGGTTTTCAACCCCGACCTCCTCCTCTATGATTCTTAGGATTCTTCCATTTATTCAATTCTTCCCTTAGTTTTTGCCTTTATTATTAACGTTACTGATTTTTGGGCTTTACATTTCTTAACTGAAATTTAAGCTTATTTGCGGTTGTATAAATAACGTAGTGCTTCAGTTTTGATGGAGCACAGACGACGTTTCTTTTCAATTGTAAGTTGTGATTTTTCCCTATTCTTATTCTTATTTCTTACTCTCTCGTTGCTTGTTGATTGGTTGATTTGTTCATGACTTACCTTCTTTTTTGTATTAATGATCAATGATTAATGATTGATGATATCAGGAATCTGAGGTTGATAGGAGGAGTACAAAGCTATCAAGGTAAATTTTTTTGTTATTATCTCTGTTATCTCAAGGTTTTTTTAAATTATTGTTGAGAAGAGGAACTTTTAGATGACATTTATAATTTATTTGATGATTGATGATAATCCTGCATGTTAAACTAAATGATTAATAATTAACAAGCCTGATGTCAACTCTCTATGATTTAGTTCAAATTCTTGGTCGAGGTAACCATACAAGGGAGGCAATAACAAATGCTCGTGAAAAAAAGGATATGCGAAACTACCTATATGGACACGCATGTTAAGAGCACTAAATTCCCCAAAATGCCTCTAAAAACACAAGTGCCAATATCGTATACACAATTCTCCATGGGCAGTTCAAGAAACTGATCAGGGATATGTCCTCTTATTCCATGTTTTAGTGAACTTTCAGAGTCAAGACCAAACCTAGAAATTAGATTTTCCAAATATGTAGATATAATAGTGTCCGACTCATACTCTCAGTCCACTTTATTTACAGCTGTCATTATGCATGATATTGGCAATACAACTTATCGGGAAAATCTGTATGTTTTTATATCAAGGTATGCTTGAATTATCACCGTTGCTCGATACTTGAAAAAAGTGATGGAGGTTTCTCCTTCCACTAAAATGTATGTTATCAACAAACTGAGAATCAGTATTTAATGTGACCAAATTAGTGATTTTTGCTAAAACATAGACAAATAGCTAATGAAGCTTCTGGAAGCTTAAGTTGGAAAACTGTAGGTTGCTTTTAGATCTTAAGGTAGAGAGAGGGACCTACCAAGCGTGTCTATAGGAAAGTAAATGTTGTGTATGGTCCGACTCCTTGGCAAATAGCTCAAATAAAGCTGGACATGAGCCATTCAGAAAATTAATAGTTCATACAAGCCCATACCCCTGATATTCCCTAATTACATATGGTCGGGCAAGTAATATGGATAGGGTTTGGTGTGTGCTGATTGTTATTAGCTCATGCCTCACTTTATATTCAGTTAGAACAACCTTTTACAAATAACCTTGACAAACATCTAAGCTGTTTTATAACTACTTCCATGCCCAATATTAGGATCAATTGATAAATATGAGTTGTGCTTGAAACTAGAAATGGACCAAATATGAATGTGCTTTCCTTTTACATTGTGTATGTACATGTACTTGTTTGCCATTGCATATATCTTTGGTGCGCGACTGAACAACATATATACATATATGCATCCATTGGTACATAATATAGAAGTACAAAGTTGTGTGAATCCACCGTATTCACCATAGATGTTTACATGTATTACATAGAAATTTTGCCAGCTCAGGTCAGTTACCCTATATTATAGATAGTTTTCTGCTTTCAGAAGTTATGAACTGGGCACACTATATAAGATATTTAAGCATGATGTGAAGTGAACAAAACTTAAACAACCCCTCTTGAATCCTGTGGAACTTTGGCTTTTCTCTCTCTCTTTTTTTATCAACCTGGGATGTTAAACCATTGAGTAGAGTGTAGAAATAACATATGAACTAATGATGACTATAACTTATTTTAAATTTCAAAATGATCTTTTTCTATTCTTTGATCTGTTACTTCTTACATATTTTTAACTCACACTGTGAACAGAGACAAGCAAGACATGTGAATCATTACTGTACTGAAAGTACCATAACGTAGTTTTCAAACCTTCAAGCTATCTTTTCTGCTTATATGCACAATTTGGTTCATTTTTTAAATGTCAAGTTCATTTGTAAACACCTTTGTGATATTCATATTACAAGTGGCATCCTTCTGTTTTACCTTTATGCATTTTATTTATATGATTCTGCCTGTTAAGTACTTTATTTACTTAGAGGACTGATGCATATTTGCATGAAAATGACTGCAAAGAGTTGCGTGCTATGAATTGATGTAGGAAATTTTGATTTATAAGACACTTTAGTTTTATTTAATATTATAGTTAACGATCTTGTTTACTTTTCCTTAAAAGATATCTTCTTTTTCCCTTTGTAATTGTTTTGCTTGCTCCTCATGCATGTTTTTCAAACATTGACTTGCTTAGATAATTACGAAGGCCATTCATAATTTTAAATTATCACCTAGCCGATGTTGTTCTCACCTGTGTAAGATAGGTGTTATTTTAGTTTCTAAAAATATTTTAAAGGTAATGGAAATTTCCCCAATATTAATAGTTTGATACTCAATTTATGATATTGATAAACTTCGATCCATTAAGTCTTTTCTATGTGTATTAGTGATCCGGAAATGAGCACAGTCTAATCTCCTGTAAATTATTTTGTATGAACTATATAGTGTTAACTAAGAGTACCAATGAAATTATGCCTTAACTATGAGCATGATCTCAACAACATTGCATAAAACTGTAAATTAATTTACAAAGGAATTTGGATTGTTTTATAATACTTGCTCAGTTTTGAAAGATTAAGGAAAGCTACAAATGCTGAGATGTATTCACCTTAATCGTTCTAAAATTCATTAATCTCTGAAACTTAACAGTCCATTTCTGTGCATTAGTAACTATTAAGTCATAATAGCACTTGGGTCTCTATGTTTCAGATGTCTGACTGTAATAGCACCAGAACCCAACA